>CAUHTR010008005.1:0-97674 GCA_959609185.1 Schmidtea polychroa
NTAATCATGTGTAATATATAAGCAGTAACTTTTCAAATGTTTGTCATTTAAACTTTTAATTTAACTTATATAAGTGAATAATTTTTTATTCTCTATCTAATATTAATGATTATTTTCTTTTAGTGAACGGATGCAGTTTATATAAATTTTGTATTGCCGAAAGTCATGAAGATGTGGAGAACTGTAAATCAGTTACATCATCATATTTCAAGATAAATGACTCTACCTTATCGGGTTACATATGTCCGGAATGTCTCATTATATCACCAGGTAGGTGGTTAATGTTTGTACGACAACACGGACACCATCTTAGAAGATTCGAAGAAACGAAGAGCAGAATGATCACTAAAAGTAATACTCTTTCTACTATTAACAATTACTAATTTTTTATAGTACAATCGAAAATGAATACATCATACGATCCTAAGCAGATTAAAGAATATGTTACAAGTTATGTTATTTAAGTTGTTTAATATTAATTATAAATATAGTTAGACAAAACTCTGGCACCACAAAACGAAAGTCAATATTTTACGGAAATGGAGACTCTAACTGTTATGGAGGTTATAGTTGTTATTATAGTTGTTACTATTGTTAATTATTGTTAACTTATGTTATTCTGGAGGAGAATTTGAAGAGCCCGAAAGAGTCACCGTTAAAACTTGTAGCGGGACAGTCGGGGTGCGTGTTATGTTCAATATATAAAATTTACAAACAATATAAAGTTATAGATATAATGTAAAACAATAATAAACGTTACAACTTTAAAAATTTATTACAACAAAAAATTAAAACCTTGTATCTGTCTTGGATATTCGAGAATTATACTTCCAAATGTTTTCTTTGATTTTTCTGTACAATAAACTCTACTTAAAAGTCTTTGGTAAAGAAATGAATTTTCAGTTCCCAAAACAAATACAAATTATCGTTTCCATATTCTATTCGACATTGATTTTTTTTTAATTTTTTATTTTTGTCATTTACTATAGCGATAATTTACTATAGTAAATTATCGCTATATAGTTTTTTATTAAAAATCTGGATTTCCCAGATGGTTGTATTTTATATCTTAGTATACACAATTCCTAATTGTGAATACTAAAATATTAACAAAAAATAACTGTACATTACAACTTGTAAAACCATTTTTCCATATGATATGGCTACATCAATGGATGTTTTACAGTCAATAACAGAATTACCACCGATTTGGGAGGGAGTTAGTCAAGAAGATTATATACATGCAAATCGAATCTGGCAACAATACAACTGTGAGACACTGCTAGATTACATGCTAGTATATCTCAAGCTGGATGTTTTTCTGTTGGCCGATGTTTTTGAAGCTTTCAGAGAAAAAACATTTGACGAAGATGGACTTGAGGCTCTATCGTTTGTTTCCATACCCGGATTAAGTTGGGCATCAGCTATTAAACAGTTACCTGAACCGGTAGAACTTATTCAAGATCCAGAGCTTTACCGTTTATTTGAAGCTGGTATTCGTGGTGGAATGACATTTATCAACAAACATCATGTTGAAGCTGATGAATCAACACAAATGTCATACCTAGATGTTAATAATTTATATGGATGGGCGCTGTCGCAAAAACTTCCTGTTGGTGAATTTAGATGGATAAATGATCAGACTGAAATGAATGGTATTGTTGAAAGATGTGCAAATGGGGATGAGTTTGATGGAGATCGTGGATATGTTCTAGAGGTTGACATCGTCATTCCTGATAGTATACAAGATAAGCTAGATGATTTACCTATAGCTCCTGAGCTTTGTTATCCACCTGGTAGTAAAGTTGAAAAGCTGTTGTTAACTCATGAGCCTAAGAAAAACTATGTAGTTAATGTTAGAATTTTGACAGAGTGGTTGAGTTACGGCGCAAAGGTCACAAAAGTTAATCGTGCTGTAGAATTCAAGCAAGTGGCTATTTTCAAAGGATATATTGATTACAATACCAAAATGAGAGCAGCTAGTACGGATTCGTTTCAGCGAGATTATTATAAGTTAAAGAACAACAGTTTATACGGTAAAACTGTGGAAAACTTGAAGAAACGTATAAATTTGAGATTATGCAGCAAAAGCAAAAGATTGATAACTTATTGTAGTAATCCTATGTTTCGTCGTAGCATCAAGATTGCGGATGATCTCATTGCTGTTATACTTGATAAGGAAATGGTGTGTTTAGATAGACCAATGTATATTGGACAAACCGTACTTGATTTATCTAAACTTCGCATGTACCAGTTTCAATATAAAGAACTACAGAGTTATAGAGAAGAATTCAATTGTCAAATTAATATCGTAGCCGGTGACACAGATTCCTTCTTTTTAGAGTGTAAAAATGTTGATTTACGCTTACAACTATATCCAAAAATGATTGAAGATGGGCTCCTAGATACTTCAAATTATCCAGTGCCTGATCCATTGTTCTCTGATAAAATTTGTTCTGTAATCGGGAAAGTTAAGGATGAGAATAAAGGAAATCAATATAAAGAATGGGTGTTTCTTCGACCCAAGTGCTACTCACTCCAAGGCGATAAAAACACTCTAAAAGCCAAAGGAATAAGTCTTACAAATTTTAATATCACCCATGAAGCCTATAAAAAAGTGTATACTGATGGTGGAACAGTGAGCATCCAACAAAAGAGAATAGGAAGTGTTAATCATCAGTTGTATACTTTCATTACAGAAAAACGAGCTCTCCAATGTTTGGATGATAAAAGATATTGGTTCAATTCTAATGAAAGCTATGCCTACGGTCACTATAAGATTCGTCAAATGCATATCGCAACTGCTCCGTCTACAAATGAATGCAAATCGAAACAAGCACTTTAACAATTAAATTTATGTGAATAATAAAATATATATTGTGAATTATTTGACTTAGTTAATTAAAATGTGTTTTTTCATTTAATTATTTATTTGTCCAATTAATTTAGATAATTAGTTTCAAGTAAGAATTATTATTTATCATGAAAAACTTTGCTTTGTTTTGAAAAATTAATTCCCATTTTATTTTAAATTAACACAGCTTTATTTTATGATTATTACTAATTAAAATTTTATTCAAATTGAAATATTATTGTTACAATTTACACTCTTGTTAGAATATATTAAATGTAAATGTAAAATAATAACAATAAAAAATAAATAAATAAATAAATAAAGAAAGAAATAAATAAAAAAAAATAATAATAATAATAAATAAAAAAAAATTAAATAAAAAAAAAAAAGAAATTAAATTAAATTAAAAAAAAATTAAATTAAAAAAAAAATAATAATAATAATAATAATAATAATTAGTTTAATAATTAATTAAAAATTATTTAAAAATTAATTAAAAAAAAAATCAATTAAATAACGTAAGTAATTAAAATAAAATATTAATAAATAATTAATTAATTAAATGTACTAAATTGAAAATTAACTAAAGTAATTAATTAAAACAAAAAACATAATAAAATAATTAATTAATAAATTTTTAAAAAAAAAAAAAAAAAAAAAATTAAATAGAATTAAATAAATTTTAAAAAAAAATAAATGATTCGATTGACCTATATTTGATCTGGACATTGGGATGACCTTGAAAGTGTCCTGGAGTCCTCACTACATACTACTTAACACCCTTTATCTACCTATACTAGGGTTAGTATTTAGACCTATAGTATAGAAGGTACGACACATATAATTCCAAATGTAAGTATAAATCACATTTTAACATTTCTTTAATTTTTTTTCATAATTCTTACATATTAATTTATTCCAGTTTATCAAACTTCTTACTAGAAAGAAACCTTTTAATATGTCAAGCTTAAACAAAAAAAGGAAAACATCGTCAATTTTCAAAAAAGAGTGGCTAGATGAGCTGGTTGAAACACAAATGCCAACTTCATCTAATAAAACCATAAAAGTTAAAATTGGAGAAATTTTCATTTACTGTATTGAAAAAGATGAAGTTACGTGTAAATTTTGTTCAGAAGTAAGTGCTCCAGGAGAATTTTCTAGTGGAAAAAAAATGGAGTGACTGGAAATTAGATTATTTAAAAAGACATTTAAAACAAAAGGTTCATACTGATTCTGTATTTACCATAAGGAATCGAATGGGAGGTGGAATTTTACGTCTTTTAAACGAAACGCCAGAAACTTCTAAGAACAGAGCCGATTTGGCTGAACGCAAGCGATCTGATCGGAATATGGTAAAATTTCTTATTGATAATGTGATAATTGGAATCCAAATAAATACATCTATGCTTTCGATGCAAGCAATACATGAACATATGACTAAATATGTATCAATTCCTCATTCATGGCGTGGTAAAAAGTATGCATATGAATTTGTCGAATGTATAAATTTCATAATAAAACAAAAATTCATTAATGAATTACGTAAATCGAGTTTCCATACACTGACAATAGATGAAAGTACAGATATTTCTGTACAGAAAATATTAATAGTATACATGAAATATCGACCAGAATGTGAATTTGTATACAGAACTGAATTTTGTGATATTTTAAAAATGACCGGTTGCGACAGCATTTCTATTGTAGAAGCAATTAAAGCATTTTATGCTGACAATAATCTAAATTTACAAAAAATGGTACTCTTTACTTCTGATGGAGCTTCAGTTATGTTAGGAAAAAATAATGGTGTAGCAGCACGACTTCGACATGAAATTAAGCATTTATCTGAACAACATTGCGTAGCCCACAAAGAAGATCTTGCCATAGATGATGCTTGGAGACAGGTCTCGATCATGCAGGATATCGAAACACTTTTGAGGACAGTTTACACTATGTTTCACCGATCGTCTATAAGGAAAGAACAATTTCAAGAAATGGCTAATTTAACAGAATGTGATGCACTAGCGTTTCGACCACTCAATGAAGTAAGATGGCTTTCTAGACACTTTGCCGTGAAAGCTTTAATTCGAAATTATGATACCCTAATTGACTACTGCACCGAAAAGGTCCAAAATTTTAATGATCCTATTAGCAAATATTGTTTGAAAATGCTTAAAAATCCACAATACCATGTTGCAATAGTAATTTTAAATGAAGTTTTATGCGACCTTGCTGCACTAACCAAATTATTTCAAAGAAGTGGTTTAACATCATTGGAAGCTCTTCAGTTTGCAAAAGGAACTATAAATAAACTGAAAAGTCAGTATTTGAGTGATGTAGTATATTGGAGTGATGATGTCAAGAAACTTTTAGCTCTATCAAACAATGACGTTGATACATCTGCAATTATTCGATTAATTAAACTTTTATGTAAACACTTGGAGAGTAAGTTCCCTGAAGAAGATTTTATAGAGTGGTATGCATTCGATCCTGGTGCAATAGCAAACACTACTAACTTTGAATTTGGGAAAGAAAGTGTTCTAAAGTTAGTACGAAAATATTCTATGTTTATTCCCAATTTTAATAACACTGCAGCAGAGACGATATGTCAGCAATATACCACATTAAAATTTATTGTGGCCGAAAAATACAAAGCTGGTTCAATTCAAACATTCACGGACTTGGTGAATTTCGTTTTAAAAGATGACCAATTCAATGAACTGAAATTTTTACTAGACATTAGCTCAACATTTCTAGCATCCAGTTGCGATTGTGAACGTGGATTCAGTTTAATGAATTCTATAAAAACTAAATCTAGAAATAGAATTGAAATTAATCATTTGGAATGCTTGATGCGAATAAAATCACATTTATTGTCTCAAAAAAATATAGATTTAGATGAAGTTTATCAATATTGGGCCAATGAAAAAGATAGACGTGAAAAAATGCCGTAGTGTACATTCCGTCGTTTAATATTATATATTTTCTTTTATAAATCCAAATAATTAAATTTAAAAAGAATATTATAAGATAAGTATGTACATTATGAAATGTAAATTGCATAAATAAATGAAGTATTAATATGCATTAATTACTAAGTCAATATGTAGCTTTAGCTATAAATATGAATTATATACGAAAAAATGAATTACATATATAATAAATTAAATATTTAATTTTTTAATTTTTGTTTTAATTAATTTTCATGCAAATTTTCCGCTCACTAAATCTTGTTCTGTAAATTTACTGCTCACGCCGCACATTTTCCGCTCAGATATCTAAAAAATTAGAGGGAACGTTGCCCTGAGTCGAATGCATAAAAATATAGAGACCATGTGTAGCATGGAAAATATTTTTAAAATATTGTTTTAGGATTTGTTTTTTCGTCGAAGGAACAAGTCCGGATGGTCCCCTGCTTTCATTATTTTTATTCCATCATTTAGAAAGATAAATAATTGATAAACATTGTAGAGACTCCTTTAACTTCCTGTGACGCAAGCTGAATGGAGATTGGAAAACAATATTTGTAAAGCTATCGATTTATGACTTTCCCTAGTGGTCTTTTTTGTTTGGTCTGGGTCCTGGTTAGCTAATTGGTTTAAAAAAAAAGTTTGTTTACGTTTTTTTGTATAATACTTTGTCACATCTCCCTTGCTGTCAATGGTGGCTCTTATCATTCTAGGAAGCGATTGGTATAGCGAATCTAGGTATTCCTACCCAATCTCATTGTCCAAGCATATGTTAAACACATGGACGTATAGTACATTATACATCCATGTGTGGTGGTGTTGGATTTAATTATTTTTAAAAACGCTACACTAAATGATTCGAGTGATTCCGACACCATTTCAAATTAGTTTCAAAGATTCAAAAATTTCTATTTACATGTCAAATAACTTTTTAATTTCAAATTTCCCAAAACACAGTCTCATTCACCAGTATTTAAACAAAAAGACAAACCCTTTAAATTTCCATTTACAAAATAAAAAGTAATTACAAAATTTTTCTTAATTACACAAACTACTTATAGCAATCATTTTTTTTAAAATAAGAACAAAATATTTAAAGTAAATTAAATCAAATTGTTACTTCACAACTAGGCACCCGTCAGGATCTTTCACGTTGGTTCTTTGCAAAGTAGGCGTAGAACATGAGGCAGGTGAGTGCCTGTGTTAGCACAACTCCCTCATGAATTTCATGTTCGTGTCCTGAACTGTCGTTGGAAGGTCTAGCGTCTACCATCTCAAAATCAAACTACTTTGGATCATGATAGTGTCCAAATACTAAGGATCTTCCTCGTTATATGATCTATTTCGGTAGAGTAGTCATTTACTCAAGTAAAACAATGAGACTTAACAACTTACAAGACTATTAAATTCAATAACTTTATTAGATATCAAATGCAGACCAATTTAACAGAGCAAATGGAAAAACAATAAAACAACAACAGAAATGTATAAGACACAGAAACTGGGATTACACAACATAACATTTTTACGAGAATATAACATGAAGAATAAATTTTATTGGGTCTTAAATTGTTATTATTTTTCTATTGTTAGTTGGTGGTAAGTACCAAATTGTAAGTACTTATTGAATTGATACTTTATTATTATTATTATTATTATTATTATTATTATTATTATTATTATTATTATTATTATTATTATTATTATTATTATTATTAGTATTATTATAATTAACAAAACTTTATTTCATAAAACTTTGCTTTAAAAATGTTTTTTTTATTAATTCATAAAAATTTGCATTTACGATTTCTTTACTTTTTTAAAATTCTCAGAGGCCATTGGTTTTTCGAAATATCTGACATAAAATTTTAAATAATTACATTAATTTAAAAATATTACTTTACTGATTTAAAATCTATTACTTTATTTTAAAATATTACACTAATTTACTTTAATTTATTTAATTTTTAATTATTACCTCCAATTCTCACAGGCCATCGGTTTTTCGAAATATCTGACATTAAATTTAAAATAACTACTTTAATTTAATTATTTTAAATTACTTAAACAATTTAATCGTTTTGAATGATTATCGATTCATCAAAATTTATTACTTAATTTTTAAAATAGTGCTTCTATTTAAAATAATTACAAAAATTTCACGTGTCCATCGATTCATTAAAATATTTGACCATTTTCATATGTACTTAATTAAAAACGACCTCATTAAGTTTAGTTATTTGATTTCAATAATTTTTGCTACAACTTTTTCATTTTTTCGTTTCGTTCACTTCCCCCTAATTGGAGAGCATGATATCATCAATTGTGGCCATTCCCCCTCCCCATTCTTTCTATTCATTTTGAAACATTATTTAATTTTTTTGTTATTGATGTAAACAGCAAGCGATAAACATATTTCAAATAAAAACAAGTCTTAGAAAAATCAGATGTTGAAGCTAAAAAGTGAAAAGATACAAAGGCTCAATGAAAAAATGTGATTGAGTTCACGATGAAAAGAATAATAAAAAGGTTGGCGATGCAACTATCAATAGAAATGATCTGGAAATTGATTTGGAAAACAAAAAAATTATCAGCCATTATTTAAATTGAAGATAAAAGCTACCCTAAACAATATTGAAGCCAATGGGTCTTATAGTAATGATACTGAGGACGGATAATTATTAGCACACAACACCTTAACATCATTTTAGTGTCAAATGTCAAAGATATTGGAGTAAGAAACATTGACATCCTACTAGATAACCTATTAAATTAACACGCCTCTAGCAATGTTGCGCTGTCGAACAAGAGTTTTGAAAGTCACAAGCTATCGGGCGCACCAAAAGTCATCGAGACTAAATAAAATTTTCACTATTTGAATCTTTAAAATAAAAACAATGAATATTATCCATTAGTGTAAAAGTGAAGTTGCACTTGCACAATTTATGATTTGACCTGATCACCCTTTGGTTTCCCACAGACCATCTCATCCTAGGTGGAACATTGACCTCTATATGGGTCACATATACATATATATACACACACACACAACTGAATGTTACCAACAACCTTGACAATATAAATAAAATAGGAGGATTTGACCCCAAAATGTATTTGTTTATTAATTAGCCACCTGTAAACAAATAAATATTTATTGATTCAAAGATATATAAAAACGAGACAAGCGAATGAATGGGTGAAATTATGAATAATAATCAATAAAAACGGAAATTGACAAAAGAACAAAATGAAACATCTTCTATTTGAAAACTAATATCCACCGTTCAATATTTATATATATATTTATTATATCATTGGTTAAGCTATTCTATTGGCTGCGGCGCTGCGAGAGGTGGAATGCTGCCAGCAGTTTTGGATGACGTGTAGCTGCTCAGGGCGTCCGCAGCGAGTTTAGGTTTCCAGGTAAATGGTGGCGTCAGCGATCCAGTCGTGCACGATAACGCGCGGCATCCCCTTTAACAGATTCAACAACCGGATAGCCAGATCAAAGTCCTGGCGCCAAATAGCTAATTCGGCACTGGCTATGATCTGACTGGTGTCGACCTCATCGGATTCCGGATCAATCTCCGTGTCGGACTCGATGAGATGGGACGGGGTCAATATTATGAGGGAGCGCAACCAGGATACGATATACATCGGTAGCGATGCACTCGTCTCGTCTATCATTGCCACTCGGCGACAGACCCGCTTAATCTTATCGAACCGCTTTGTGAGCAGGTTCTGGGTGCAAACCCCCTGCTCAAGGGCGCATTTCGGTATCGATTCCAGGAACAGCTGCAACACGGGTCTACTCGATGGTTGCGCTGCCTCCTCGAATGAGTTGAGGTACCTGGCTAAGGGAGGAGTGGCGCCATTGCCAGTGAAGCACTCCATGGAGTGCATGGCAGGCAACCCACATATCCTGTGCCTCACGGGACAGGATTTCCTCATCCGCCCGGCCCTCAACGGCTGCCTCAATGCCCTCCACACGCATCCTCCATCCATCAATTGACGCTCGCATCTTCTCCCGCTCCTTCAGTAGCGCCTCCCGCACCGCCAAACTGTGCTGCTTATCGATCTCGTCCTTCTGGATTTTCAGCAGTTGGTTGATGTGCTCATTGTGTGCCGATGCCTGTCTGGTCAGTGCCCGTCGCAACTCCGCCTCCTGGTGCTGTTTCATTTTATCCATTTCCTCCTGGAACTCCATCGATTTCTTTGCTCGTTCTCTTTCCAGTTCCATTTGTACCTTTCCCTCCGCTGATATGTCGTCCTTCCTTCTCTGTTCCATTAATGCCGCTTCCAATCGGATCACTTCCATCGATTCCAGCTCTGCGATTCTCGCCTGCAATTGGTGCATCCTGCGGTGGGCATGCACAATCATTGCATTGAGGTCATCGTTCGATAATTTGTCTGTTTGCTTATTTGTCCAGTTAGACACGTTCGGGTTGAGGCTGGATAACTCCTGCTTGAACCGCTCCTGGCCCTGGTGGATCAATTCCTTGTATTGATTAGTGATTTGGGCATTGAATTGGGCTTTTTCTATGTCGGCGAGTTTCTGTTTGATTCGATAATTCGTGCTCGATAACACTTCCTGGCCGGTATGCAGTGACGGATTGGATTTCAGGTCTTCGGAATGAGTGCCTTCGTTTACTGATAATTCCAGCTGCTTGATCGCCAACCTGAATGAAATATATCAATAAATCAATCATTATCCTATATATAAAACCAATTTATTATTTAGTCGAGTGATTTTATTCGATATATCAGAAATAAGAAATTACAACTTCATTTACACAAAAATCGATTATATAACTTTATTTAAACAAAATCTGAAATTTTGACTTCATTTTAACAAATTTGAATTTTCACTTCATTTAAACAAGATTTGAAAGTTTGACCTTATTTAAACAAATATCGATTATATAACTTCATTTAAACAAAATTTGAAATTTTGACTTCATTTAAACAAAAACTGATTATATCACTTCATTTAAACAAAATTTGAAATTTTAACATTATTTAAACAAAAATCTGAAATTACAACTTCATTTAAACAAAATCTGAAATTTTGACTTCATTTAAACAAAAATCGATAATATCACTTCATTTAAACAAAAATTTTAATTTTGACTTCATTTAAACAAAAATCGATTAAATCACTTTATTTAAACAAAATCTGAAATTTTGACGTCATTTTAACAAAAATTTTAATTTTCACTTTATTTAAACAAAAGTTAAAAATATGACCTTATTTAAACAAAAATCTGTTATACAACTTCATTTAAAGATAATTTGAAATTTTGACTTCATTTAAACAAAAATCGATTATATCACTTCATTTAAACAAAATTTGAAATTATGACCTTATTTAAACAAATATTGATTTTATGACCTTAATTAAACAAGAATTTGAAGTTAGGTACAAAAGTTGATATTTTGACTTCATTTAAACAAAAATCTGAAATTACAACTTCATATAAAGAATAATTCAAATTTATGCATTCGATTAAACAAAAATAATTATATAATTAAAACAATAACTGAAAGTGGGGAAGCATGCTGGGACCACCGATACATAAATTGCTATGGCAACTTTACAATATGTATTATTAAAACAAATATAAATTTATAATTGAAAATTGTTAAAAAATTCAATAAATATATTTTACTCGAGTCTTTTCATTTCTTTATCGGATTTTGTTTTGGCAGTCTGTTGAAGGTGATTGCTTTCATTGACTTCTTCCCATGGATTCGGAATTGTGGTCTATAGGGAATGAATTTGTAAATAAATACTATATTCCTTTCATAAATCTCTCATCCTACCCCATCATCTTCGATAGCTCGTTTCAATTTCTGGCTGTGCTCCTGGATTTTATTCGCGTATTCCATTAGATGAAGTATGACACTAGTTGAAGCTGCTTCTACTGAGTCGATTTGACTTGAAAGCTTAGTAGAGAAAACTAAACACATTGTTTAATTTGACCACATAATAATCAGTTTCATTTCTCTTTTACCTTCGTTTAACTTTTTTAATCTGTCGGCTTCCTTTTGGACATCATCTTTAATTTTCTCTGAAGGTGTACGTGGTACCTAACAAATTCATTTTTACTAATTCGATATCGACAACAGAATTCTGATAATACTTTCTTTACGGACTCATTCATGAAAGGTTTGGATTCTTTCTGACTGGAGTCAGACCCATTGGATTCCTGATATTTAATTTAGAAACTTAATTTAAAATTTATCATGTATAAAACCTTGGACTTGTAAAAGCGACTTGTAAAAGACCTAAAATCACATTACTTCAATTAAATTTATCTAATTAAATCATGTAAATTCATGTTTATTTACTAACTAATTTTACGGTTTATTTCAGTGTTTCCCAACCTTTTTATGGATAGCGGCACACCAAACATTTTTAAGAAATTATGAAGAGACTTTTTACATAATTTTTCAGTGTAAAGGTAGAGTACCAAATGAAGCTTGGAAACAAATTTAAATGAGAGGCTTTCAAATATAATGTCACTTGAGACAACTTTAAAAAAGACGAGCAGTCACTTCAATACGTTACCAAAAGTGAAGTAGGATCTCTTATTTCGATACAAATTCTCGTTAAGTCAACAGCGATATGGCGCAATTTTTAAGTAACGAAAATATAAATTCTTAGATATCTGCTTAAAAATAAATAAAAAAATAAATAAATAAATCGAATCGATATTGATATAATAAATTATATTTGAATAATAATTAAGCTAATTTCCACAAATTTGCAAGATCTACTTAATTGAATTCAGTCATATTTTCTCAGGTGTATATTACAACTAGTTACATTACCTGATGGAATAAAATCTAAAATGTTGGTATAAAATAGAGGGCAAAGAAAAACTTTGGCCGTAAATTGTTTAAAAAAACACTGACATTTCCCCGGATAAATTTCAATATAAACACAACTAAGCCGAATTTATAAATAAAAATGTCTTTTGTCTGTTTGGTGGAATTCTACTAATATATTTTATTTAGAAAAAGAACACAGTCGAGTTAAATTGTTGAAATGTGGGAAAACGGAGATTTATTAGCACAAAAAGCTGTTATCATCACAATACCTCCAGATCTTGGGTTGCCACACTTGTCCAGATCTTGTCACACTTGCTCTATTCATCAGGTGTTCAGATCATCAAATCATAACCTCTTAAATGCCCCAAACAATAAACCATAATGCACATCGCAGAATTTGGATATATACGCATATAATCCTTAAACATTGAAATCAAGTTGATTGACACGATGTGTCCTGATGTCATCTAACGATAGCAAAACAGCAGGTTGATATATAAGTCCAGCTCATAGAGATTTACTTAACTTTCTTCAATACTGATATATCAGTCAGAATTTGTGAGAATTATCGATTGATTTTGCATTTAATTCCTGAGAGAATTAAAAGAATTTCGGGGATTTTATTTTTGAGTTTTTTTAGTTACGTCAAGACGCAACTTTTTTATGATTAATGCCTTGACTAATTATGTCATATTCTCAAGGTAGCTCAAAAATATTGATTGATTACTTAATTCATAGGAATTTTATTCGAGAATTTTATTAAGGAATCTTCTTAGTTGAATTAGGACGCAACTTTTTTATGAAGGATGTCTCAACAAATTATGTCGAGTTACTAATGTTCCTTAAAACGAAAAAAAGTCTACCGAAAAGAAATCTTTTCCACGATTTTTGTAAGAAATCTTGTTTGTCGTCAAAGAATGCATCTTTTTTGTGTAGGATGACTGGACAAAATATTGAAACTGCAATTTTTATTTAAATAGTTTTTATTTATAAAAAAAATGAATCAGTAAAAATATCAAAAAACAACATCGATACCTTTACTGATTCATAGTCATTTTTTCAATAAATATAATGTCAATTGAAAAGAAATCAGAGGTGAAAATTGAAAAAAAGTTCTTATAATATTATTTTTTATAAAATTAAACTTTCATATTTATTTTGTATTTCAAAGATTTTTCTAAAAACGACGTGATTTATTAATTTTTGAAGTATTAGTACCTTTTCTATACTTTATTTTAATATCCAGACTACTGAGGTAGATAATCCATGTTTGAAATTGCGTTATTATTGGTTTCTTTGTGGATAACATAAACGTGATAGCTTTATGGTCTGTTCTCAAAATGAACCGTTTTCCATATAAATAATGATTGAAGTGTTGACAAAAATAATAGATTGCTAGCAACTCTTTCCTTGTTATGCAATATCCCTTTTCATGATTGCTCATTGCATGAGAACCGTATGCTATAACCTTTTCGCACCCGTTTTCGTCTTTCAGTGATAATACGCTCCAATCGTGTCAAAACTTGCATCAGTATCCAGAATGAATTCTCTTTCGAAATCTAGAAACATTAGAATAGGTGAGGACACTAAAGCATTTTTCATATTTTCGAATACGATGTTGCATCCACCAGTCCAAATTAATTTTTTGTTGTTTAACCCGCATAGCTCTTCTAAAACTCATGCCTTTTTTGCGTATTCTTTTATAAATCTTCTGTAGTAATTGCATATTCCCAAGAAGCTTCTCAGGTTCTTAACATATTTTGGCTTTGATGGGTCCGTCTGTATTTCACCTTTGTTGATTATGTGACCTAAAAATTTGACTTCCTCCTTAAGTATATGGCACTTTTCCGGGTTTATCGTAAGACCCGCCTTTCCAATTTTGTCCAGCACTTCATTTAAAACTTCATAGTGGTGATTGATAGTTTCTTTAAATATCAAAATATTGTCTAGGTATACTGCTTGCATATCTCGTACCCATTAATACTTTTCCCATCAGTTCCTAAAACGTAACTGGTGCCGCTACTATTCCAAATGGCATTCTGTTAAAACAGTATTGCCCTAATTTAGCTAAAAACGCCGTTTTTCAGCTTTGATTCATCTTCTAGTTCTACTTGATAATATACATTTCCAAGATCTATCGAACTGAAATACTTTGTTCCACTCAATTTATCTAACATTTCTGCTATATTCGGCATAGGGAACGCCTGTCTCTCTGTTACTAGGTTTAATTCCCTGAAATCAAGACATAATCTGATATCTTGCTTTTCTTTCTTCCAGGCGCATATTATTGGAGTGTTCCATGACGAATTACACTTTTTGATAATATTGTTTTCCCATAAGTTTTTTATCGCTTCATCTATTTTACCTTCCAAGTTGACTGGTTGTCTCAAGGTTTAATATTTATCGGTTTTCCTTGAGTTTCTATTTTATGCTTCAACAGCTTTGTGCAGCCAATGTTCCCCTTTATCAGCCATAAAAACATTTTGATTCTTTTTTACAATGTTCAATAGTATCAGATTATTTATCTTTAAAGTATTTTTTGCTCTTTGAAATCGTTCCATCTCCGTTATTGTCTTTCCAAATTTGGCTTCGATACTGCATATGTGCTCTTGCTTCGTTTTCTCGACCTCTTCTACTGGCCATTTTAGTTGTATACCAAATTGTTTTTCCAACTCTATACCACCAATTACCTCTGGAGTCATATATCGTACTATCGTAAATTTTACCCTTCTCTTCCTGCCATTTATTACTATTTCTAATATTGCTTTACCTTTTCAAAAACACTATTATTTGCACATCTCCGTGTATCAGTCGTTGTTGTTAGTTCTACATCTTTAAGTTTCTCAAATTTGCTCCAACTCATGACATTTACTGTAGCTCCGGTATCGAGCAAGGATTCCATCTTCTGGTCTTGTATTCTAATAGTTACACTTGGTCGACCTTGCATTTTATCATAACTAATAATATCATTTTTCCATTCATCTAAGGTGAGTATTTGTATATTTTCTCTTTCTGCAAAATCCTTTTTTATGAATCTGTTCACTTTCCTTATTACATTATTTTCCTCTTCCGTTACCTCTGTATCTTTCACATCTTTTTCTATAATACATGATATTTTACTTTTATTATAATAATTAATAATTTGCGAGTCAACATTACTGTTTAGTACACTGCCCCGACTATCTCCTCTTCTATCGGGGCGTTGATATTTGGGTATTCTCTGTATTTATCTTTCATCCCGTGGTTCGTCTATGAATGCTAGGTATCTCTTATCTGCTTGTCTTGTCTCCTTTCTCGTTCCTTGATAACCATTCCCTACTTCGTATCGTTCTTGTTGTCTTCCAAAATTCTCATTGATTCTCTGATATCCCTTTCTCTCCAAATTTGTGTAACAATCTGCCTCTTTATGACCTCCCAAGCTACACCTCGTACACCTTATTTTTTTACAATCTCTTCTCACGTGTCGCGGGGTACCACATGCATAACATTCGACTACCTTCCTCTGCATCTGTGGACACTGACTTCTTACATGCCCTTGTCTTCCACATGTAAAACATGTAACTGCCTTCTTTGTTATGCAATCTCTACTCAAATGTCCTACCTCGTGACATATCCAGCATTCGTTCTTATTTCTGTTCGGTCTTTCTTCTCGATACTCTCTCGGTTCGCTATTATATCATGGTGATACAATATTTCTGGCTTGATTTGTAACCACGTCTCTGTAATTTCTTGCTATATTCTGTTCTGGTCTTCTTTCTCTCACTGCGTAGATTTATTCTGCAACTATACGAGATTCATGTAACTTCTTGATTTTTTTCTTCACTTCCGTTATTCCTTTGGTGTCACTTAGACACAATTCTCGTTTCAAAGTCTTCTCGGCTGCACAATGTACCAGCAGATATTCTGTTAAACTTTCTTTGTTTAACTCATGCCTCAATATTTTATTGACTAACTCGTCTGTGATAGTAAAATATTTATCGGGCTCTTCTCTAGACTGTCTATAAGACAGAGCAGATTGGAAATCCTCTGCCAAACTTGTTTTTTTGACGAATGCCTTTCGCAATCTTTCCTTATAACATTTGATATTTTGGTCAACTCCTGTATATATCTCTCTGATCTGTTTGTGGATCAGTAATTCGATCATCACTTCTTGTCTTGCAGTAGGCATTTGTACCATTTTAAAATATCTATCGCATTCTTTAATGAATGTTTCAACATCATCTCCTATAGATAATCATTTGGAAAAAAACTTCTTCATGAAGAAATCCATAGACGTGGTCGCCATATTAGAAGCTGCTAAAACATCTTCCAAATTATTTTTTAAATCCGGTTCAAAGTCAACGACATAATTCCAAGTATTTATTATATGACATTTGTATTATTTTAAACTAATTTTCAGCGTTGAATAAAATATTTTCAAAACCATTTATCAAGATATTTCAATATTTAAAACATATTTATTTAAAAATTTTCATTAATAAAACTTTTTTTTAAAAAGCTATTTTAATTTTTAATTCAAAAATTTCAACTTAAAAAATCCAATTTAAAAATTATTTAAAAGTTATTTTAATAGTCAATTATTTACAATTTACAATTATTTTGATAAATCATTGAAATATTTAACTCTCGGCTGAAAACACCTCACAAATTGGATTTTAATTAAATTTATTCTTTTATTAATATTGTGATTATATTTTTATTATTATTTATAGTTAACCTTTAAAATCAATTATCGATAGCGGAATCATTTATAAAAATATAATTCAAATAAATAACGATGTAAACAGTATTTATTCATTCAATGGAATACTTCAACTCAAAATTGGTTCTGGTCACACAAATCTTTCACTCTCTGCTTACTTTTTGATTGAATAATTCCTCTCGCCGGGATAAGTTTCAGAAATAAATCCAAACAAAATTAAAAATTAAACTCAAAATAAAATATAATTTCCCAATATTAGAATTTGAGCAAATTATTAAGAATTTTATTAATTTTGATATTACTTATTATTATTAATTTTTATTTTTGTTTTTATTTATTATTATTAATTTTTATTTTTATTATTATTAAATATTTTTATTTATTATTATTAATTTTTATTATTTAATATTTTTATTTTTTAATATTAATATTCTTTTTTTATTATATAAAAATTTATTAATTTCATGTTTATTTATTATTAATTTTTAATATAATTATTAACTATTATTTTTTTAATTTTTATTTATAAATATTTTTTATATAATTATTATTATATTTTTATTATTATATTTTTTATTATATTTTTATTAATTTAATTTTAATTTTTTAATATTATAATTTTTTTTATTAAAAATTATTAACTATTAATTTTCATTATTATTAATATTTTTTTAATATATTTATTAATTTTATTTATTATTATTAATTTTTTAATATTATTATTAACTATTAATTTTCATTATTTCTTTTAATATTGCAATAAACTATAAATTCATGTTGCCGAATAATAGAACCTAATATGAATTGGTAGATATAGTGTAATAAACGCGAAATTTTAAAACCGAGCTGTATAATTATTATGAAATCAATATATAAATTAAATTTCAATTTATCAGTAAAACTTGAATAATATTTTTGAAGTAACATGAAATAATTTACTTTTATGAAATCGCATTCCTGAATATGTAAATTGTTTATATTACACAAATCAAAAAGAATAAATATTATTTAACTGCAAAATGTGGAACAAATAAACCACTATTTCAATACTTACTCCATTTTATTGCTTTTAATTGATAATTTGCTAATTATTGAATAATAACAATAAATATAAATAATTATAGTATGAATTATCATTTAAATATTTGTATTTAAATTTTTATTCAAATCTTGTACAATTAAATTTATTACATACTCGAAGAAATTGAAACTATCCCAATTTTTCCTAAATAATTATACGAATGATAGTTTTAAGATCAAATGTATTTTTACCTAATTCTATCAGTAATCGATGTATCAAGATATTCATCTAGAAATTGTCTAGTTCTCTTAGGCAAATATGGTGCAACCTTATCTCGAAAGTCATCATTGTAATAATACGACAATCCAGTTCCTAATATAGTAATTGATGAAATACCAAGGAAAATTGGAACAAAGGCTGATTGCTGATATTCATATCTATTGCTAAATTATTTTAAGAATAAATCAATTCTGAGTAATTACTTTTGCTTGTGTGATTTGTCTGATGTGCTTTGCAAATTTGTCGATTTAGAATTTAATCGTTTAATTACATATTCTAAAGTCTGAATATAATTAAATGCCATTATATTTAAGTAAATATTTTAATATAACCACTAATTTATTTCTGGGATTTATTCTGAGCATTAATATCGAAAATTGTAATAATTTAATTTGCAAACCTCATGAATATATTAAAACAATAGTTTCATCGAATTATTTAATTTCAATTTGATTTATTAAATAAAAATGTATAACAATTCAATTTTTTTAAATAAAAGAATGGAATTTGAGTTATTTTGATTTTGTTGATAATTCTGTTGATAAATATCGCGACACTTTATTAAAAATGCCTACGTGAGTGGTGTCATCTATAAGTTAAAATTATTTAAATTTGTAAAACATTAAAATATTTTTCCTTCTCACATTTAATAAATATTTTTTGGCACTGCTTTTACTAATATTTGAAAACATTATTGAAAAATAAGAAGTTAATTATTTTGGTATGATGTCTAAACGGGTGTGGTTTTTCGCTAACTCAGTGTTTCCCAACCTGTGTGCCGCGAGATTTTTGAAAAATATTCAAAATTGCCAGAGTTTTTGAATTCTGAAACGACACATGTGGGTCTGGTGAATATATTTTCTAACTTATTAATTACTTAAATTTTTCGCCATATTGCCGTTACTTAACAGGAATTTATATCGAAGTAATAGATCCTACTTCAATTCCTGACCTTCACACTCAAAAAATATGTAAAACTAAAAGGTTTCTTGCATAATTTCTTGAAAATGTCTGGTGTGCCAGATTCCAAAAAGCGTTAAGAAACACTGATCTAGTTGAATCCATCGAGGCAGTCGAATAACAGCTTGAGCAGAAGAAACGTTGGTTCTGTATACCTAAGGTGGTACTAGAACCCTTGGGACTGCTAAGTTACACATCATTTGAGTTCATGGTACTGATAGAAGGTGCATTGATGAATATCACCTAACGGGTCCCTTTCAGTCTCTATAAAACTTTCATATATTGGTCATTCGCAAGTTGAAATACTTGGTTATGAAAATGAAACGGTTTAAATTAAATAATGTAACTAAAGTGATTAATGGTATTGCTTGTGCTTATGGAGTGTGTTGTTTATGGTCTTTAATTAATGATAGAGTTGACATCAACTCTTCCCCAAATACCGTCATGATTGTTTTACCTTTTTACCATCCGTGTACCATTGGCAACAATCATGCTGGTAATGTACACAGTGGCTGTGCTTATGGAGTGTGTTGTTTATGGTCTTTAATTAATGATAGAGTTGACATCAACTCTTCCCCAAATACCGTCATGATTGTTTTACCTTTTTACCATCCGTGTACCATTGGCAACAATCATGCTGGTAATGTACACAGTGGCTGTAAATCAATAAGCAGGTGAGCTTCATTGCTAGAACTATTCCTTATTGCATTATCACTTTTGGGTTCATGAATGCCAATAAAAGGTATTACGTCGCTTTATTATTATACTTCCATTTCTTGAATTATTCTTTCTTTTAATTTAGTTATGGTTCTCATTATTTGACATTATTCAATGTAATTTTTAAAAATTTGACCTGGAAACATCTTTTTTTTCACATTTCGATTATCTATTCCTAGATCTTCTAAGTTGATAGCTATTATCTAAGTTTAGTTTTTTGTGAGCAAAATTTCGATCATTAATCATCATTTCGGTCAATGTAAAATTCTGAAGTTCAATTCCTTGACATAGGATGTTTTGCTAACTACTCCGTTAGATAGAAAGATTTTGATACGAGATAGACGTTCATCAAAGCTACGATCATCTCATATGGGTTTTTACGAAGAAGCTCCATGTAATGACACTACTACGGAGCAAGGAGGTGATGACAGTTACACAAGTCAACCACTTTCCCTGCCACGAGTTTTTATATACTTCTTCTCAGCTCATAGTTTGGAACTGTCCGCATAAAAATGAAATACAGCAATACGAAAAAATTAATGAAACGTGAAAATTTATTAACTTAAAAATTACTTTACACATAAATAAATATTACCATCTAGCGAGAATAAAAACTAAAATTCAGTAATATCGAAAAAATGGATAGCAAAGTTTAACTAAAGAGTTGAAAAAATTAATTTTCTGTTGATATTTATACCAATTTATGATGTCATGCCACTCAGTAAAATCAGGGTGTGTATAATTCTAAAGTTTTTAGATTGGCAGCGCGGATATACTCAAGTGCATCCAAATTTATGTAATTTATTTTACATTAAATTAGATATATATTTTTTTAGAATTATTTTATTTTCAATACACACACTCATGATTTGTCACTCTACGTATTGGCTGTTATCGTTTATTTTGTTGATTGTTTGTCGTAGGTTATAATAAAATTAAAATTGCGTAACGAAAAGATAGAAAAAATTAGTTTTCGATAACAAATCCTGAAATTCGAAATTATCTGTCTAAGTTTTTTATGGTACTTGTTCATTACTTTGACCGCACTAAAAATCTATTATTATCATTATCAATCACTACTTAGTATTAACAATTATTCATTACTACTTTTTAATTCAATTTGATTGCTTTTTCAACATAAACATATATAACTTACCGCGCCTAGAGGAAGAGGCCGTCGCGTTTTTCTTAGACAAAGGTATCTTGTCAATCGAGCGAATCTGTTTGAGTGGTCACAAACCGAAGCTGTATTTTGGTAGTGAGGTCATTTGGAAAGGCAGCACTTATCTGTGTCTACAGAAAGTTAACATCTGTACCGATACCTGGTTTGTGGGATCACGTTTGTCACTCGTCAGCATGGTTTGCTTCCTGTATTGCTGGGGCTTAGAACTAACCTCAATCAAATGGTACAATAGGCAGCTGGATGTTGGAAAAACAACTGATTTCAAACCCATTATAGTTGAAACTTGACTGAAATACGTTGAAAATTGGTACACAGACACAACATCGAATCGACTCAAATTCAGAAACACGTCAAAAAATATCGATTAAGCACAATTAAATACAATTCACTCAACATCGACATGACGAACAGAAGAGCAAAGTAATGCACGAAACCAAATCAAATTATCAAGACTAAAATTAAATAACATATAAATCAAAAGAGATAGGAATTATATAGTAAAGTCATTAAAGTAGCATAGAATATTCTAGAAAATGCTCATATCCATCATGGCGGCAAATTTAATTAAAAATAAATAAAATATAAAACTTAGAAAATAAAATTAATCATAATTTATAAAAAATCGCCATCAAAAATTAGAATTCAAAATTAAGTAAAATTAAAATAATTCTAATTTGTTTTACTGAATCATAAACGTATGGAACTAATTTTGAGAGCATTTAGAATAATAACTTTAACAATTTCAGTGCATATTTTATACTGTCGTCAAATATGGAAATAAACTCCAAGTGCTAAATAGCTTCCGACTGCGTTAATAGGTTATTGAGAGCCACCGAAATTAATAGGAATGTTATAGCGTTAGGTGCAATAACTGTGATTATTAATGATCATAAATAACCGTATAGCATACGTATGGAGAGACTACTGTGATGAGTGATAAAAAATGGATGCCAAATATTGATGCGGATGACGAAATTCATTGTTTCAGGTCGACGAGAAATATCGCACAGTGGTCGAGGAGACTGCAAACATTCATCGGAACATGCAAGCCCTTAATGAACGACAGTTTCGCATCGAGAATGTATTTGGACCAAGATAGCAGCTTGGAACGGCAACTAAAGAATTGAACCGCCCACAGGTCCAAGGAACTTAGCCATGCGACCGGACCAGCAGAAGGTCAGGAGTATCTCATAGTGATGCTGAACCTGGAGTCCATCCTGAACCCAGCAAGAATGGTCCATACTCCAATCTTACATGATGTCCACATCGCAATTGACAAGTTGCGGCGAATCAATTATGACATTTGACAGGGTCTAAAGAATTAACAGTTTATTTTAATACAATAAGCACCTAGAATATACCGGGATTACACAAATAAAAGAGAGCTCAGGCTCCATATATCCAGATCTTGTAATAATTATGAAACATCTCCTGGTTAATAAGCTTCTGATAGCACTAAAAAGTAAAAACACATAAAGGTCAACTGCTTTTATGCTCTCTAAAAAAATGATAGCTTGATATTACTGTAGCTTTTGCTGTCAATTTAGCCAGGCATTTCACTTCTGGTTTCAAAAGGCAAATTTTTGATAATATTGGGTCATTTGCTCGATCCCGCGATCCAAGTGTTCCAGTTATTAATGCTGCTATCGTTGTCTTGCAGCTATTTATTTTTCCAATTTGGGATCCGATATCTTTATATTTTGCAAAATTGTTGTTCTTGCATTTTCAAAGTTTTCACTGTCTTCATATGGCACTTTCAAGTCAAGAATTTGGAACAAATTATTCCTTTGGCGCTTTATCAATAAATCAGGTCAAAGTGTTGTTTCAATTCCCACTGGAGGCATTTATGCCTATTGATATTAAATATTCTCCAACAACTTTTAACACATTTGAATATTTAGGTCTCCTGACATTTATTCTATTTGAGTAATGGTTAAAAATATGTGCCTGGGTCTCTGGTCGAGTCTTGCAGTGTCTACACATAATACCAAGATTTTCTTTAAGCTGGAATGGTGTATATTTAAACTGATGTATGTTGTTCCGAGCTTTAACTAAAAAAGTAAAAATGTGGGTCAGTAAGGCACTCAGAATGGATAAAAATTGATGAATATTCATTATTTCTCGGCACAGCGTCCAGAGGAATCAACGCAACAACTTTAGAATTTTGAAGGGTCGAGAATATCTCCCCTTATGCCCTAGTGGCCTTTGTAGTGATTAAAATAAAAATTTGATTTTTTTTTAATTTTATTTCTTTCGAACCATAAGTCTATTGATAATTTTTTACCATTTTTAGTTTTACTTTGATCATTTCTTTTGAGCAAAGACAATCAATTTTTGAGAAGTTCTTGGGAAATTTTTTGTAAGTCTGAAAATAATTTTTTCAAAATTCAAATCAAATCAAGATCAAAATTGAGCCAAATCCTCAACAAGGTCATTTACTCAACGACAATCGTATTTTCACGCGCAATATTGTGTATAGAGAAATTTTGTAATAAATAAATCATTCTTATGAACTGAAAATTAATTACTCATTCTTTTTACCGAACTCATTCACATACTAATTTTTGGTTTTCGAACACACTGATTCGAACGCATGAAATAAAATTCACGTCAAAGACTTGAGATTTAAAAAAAAGGGCGGCGTACGCGCCCGAAGAAAACCTAGTTAATAGATATATTAGAAACGAGTTCTTTTGTGATGGTTGTGTAGTGTATGATGAGGTCTGTTGTTGTGGTTTGACGCTAAATGCAATGCAAGTAGATGGACGATAAAAAAATTAATACTGAATTTTTACAGATGAAAATAAAACGCGCCCAGTTTAATTACTTAATAGTAAAATTCTGATGTTGATTCCGACTAATTTTAGTAATCAGCTTATTGGAACGGATGAGAGTTGATCGGAAAGCTGCGTTGCCACTAGTGGAAGTGTTCCGCACCCTCACCGAGTCCCTCAAAAAACAACTCCAGAAAATGGAAGGAACATGGTTTAGTCCCGACACCATGAAGAAAACCTTCGACAGATAGAGACTCTGGGGGAGCAAGGAGCAATATTTGGTGGAGCAGGTGTTCGACGTTTCTGCATCTCGGTTGTCAGGTACAGCACCTCAGCTTGCTATGACGTCTCAACCAACACAAGTCAGGTGGTTCAACAAGTCTGGAAAACCCGAACGCGTCAGGCGGCAAGTGCGCAAGAATTTCGGGATCTTGGGACATTTCAATCGTGCCCTGGGCAATACGGAAGAACCTACACACATCTCTGATAGTTAATTCTGACAGTTAATATTATCCTTTACTTTCTTCGGCTTACCACGCTTTTTTCTTTCATTAAGCAGGGTCATATTGATTAAAGCCAACTTTCCTTTCTCTTCCTGATATAGATAGACGTGAACGAATTTTTTGGTCTTAACAAAATTCCCAGCAAGAACAGATAACAGCTTTCCAACTTTCAAATCCATAATTGACTTTTAGTATAATATTTCTGCATAAAATTCCTTGAACAAAGTTGAATTTGTCAAAATTGGGCATGATATTGTTTATCTTGTTCTCTAACAACTCACTGTCGAAATCAACTGGCACAAATGTTAAATACTCAATCCTTTCTTTCTACTTAAATTACATTTTTTCAATATCAATTCAATTTAATTAAATTTATAAAATTTAAGGTAGTCATTAGTGTTGTTAAAGCCTTTTCTAAATTTATGTGCCCAGTAGTAAAATAGTGTGTCAATATAAGGCATTTTCTAAATTTAAGTGTCAAAATTAAAATTTGTGTGCGATGAAGTAATTTTATGTAAATCAAATAAAATTTATGTGCGAATATATTTTTATCCATTTTTTTATCATTTTATTTTTTAATTGTAAATTTTGATTTCTACAAGCCTATAAAATTACAATGTTGAAATCTAACAAAATCGATAAAAAAATAAAATATTATTGATGATATTTATTTAGCAAATATTTATACAATTTATATTTTGAGCGAGAAGGATAAATAAATCGGTTTATGTAAAGTCAGTCATCACGAATACGAATATTGTAAGCGAGAAAAATCCCAAATATTGCGCAGCCAATCAAATCTTTGACCGAAAGATTTGCAATAAATGTAATAACGAAGTAAGATATTCGACGCCCGTCCTTGCGTTGGAGAAATGGTGGCATAGTTATTGTTTGCAATGCTCTATTTGTGACGATGAAATTAATGGGAAATTTATTTCTATTAATGATCAGTTGTTTTGTAAGGCTTGCTTTGAAGAAATTTATCCTGATAAAGGTAATTTAAATCTTATATAAAATTCTTAAAAATCTAATTTCTTTTCCGACTATGAATCAATATTTTGTCTTATATTTAACACGATTAATCTTATGTGGTGGTCGGAAAGTAATTGTAAATAAAGGAAATTGAAAATGGAAACAGATCAAAGAGGAAAAGATAAAAATTAGATCATAATCTGTAGCGCAAGTTTCAATATTTTTATCTTGTTACTGTATAACGTGATGATGAGAATCTAGAGGTGATGATGGCTCTCAGCTTCTTCTCCATATTAGCTGTTCCAATAGCTTTAGAATACTTGATTGATAATGGTCCTTCACTAATGACATAATTAATGAATCAAAAGTATATATTATTGAAACACAAACTTAGCTGAGTCCTGATTTTTAATTTTAAAATAATTTACACCACATTGCAATTCATAAAATCCGCCTATATTATAAAAATTAATCAATAAATTATATTATTGGAAACACAAACTCACCTGTGTGCTGAAAGTTCATTAGCAGTTACACATACCAATTTATTATAGTCTTCAAGATAGAATAGAAAAAATTAACGAGACATAAAAAACAGTGCGTACAATTTATAAACTCGTTTTGATGAAATAAAAGCATCTATGAAATAAAAAAATCAATAAATTTATATTATAGAAACACGCAATTTCAATGTTTTATGAAAGATCATTTTATATAGAAATTTTTGAAAATGGCAGAAAAAATATATTTAACACACAAAGCCAACTCATAGTAAAATATACATGCAAACTTTTTTTGTAGAAATATTTTATGGTATTTTATAAATTCAAAAAAAAATCCAAATTTTTTCGATTGAAATTTGAAAAATAATTTGTCATAAATGATGTCAGTGCATATACAAACTTGTATTATAGATGCTTTTATTCAATTTATTTTGTGTATATTATCTTTAAAATAAGTTGTCTATAGCGAAATTATTTATAAAAATATATTTTAAATAAATAAATAGGTAAGTCATTTCCACAGTGTTTATTAAATGAGCTATTTGGACCTAAAATTGATCCTGTTCACTCCAATACAAATTTTAATATATCTTTCTCTTCCTTTAATTCAGTGGTTCTTAACCTTTTTAGCTACCGGCACCCCTAAAATTTTCAAACAATATTCTCGCACCCCTTATTAGAAATTATTCAGTAAATAAATTAAAAAACAAACATTATGCAAAACATATTTTTTATTAATTTTATGTGCGTAACAATTTTTTTATAAATTTTAATTGTTAGCTGAAATAATCAATTATAAATTATCAAAGTTTTTATTAATGGCTTTTTTGTTGTTGCTTTTCCTCAATTATTTTTGAAAACCGGGGAATCTTTTTTGAAATAGCTACACGCATATCATTACTAGCATTAAGTCTATTTCTAGCTTTTGTTTTTATATGTAGAAGTGACGAGAATCCCATCTCACACAAATATGTTGTGGCAAATGGAACAAGATGCTGAAGCGCTATTTTAGCTAATCGTGGATATGACATTACTTGAGCACACCAGAAATTTTCCAAATTCTCTGCTTCAAATTCCATTTGATTACGTCCATTTGTCCGTAGTTCAACAAGGTCATCTTTCAATAAATTACTGTCATCCATTGAGTCCAGATTATAAATAAATGGATCTAATATCCATTTTTCTGATATATCTATATCTCCAGTAGCAAAATATCCCTCAAAAGATTCGCTCAACTTTTGCAAATGATCTTTAATTTCGGTGGTAATATTGTTTCTTTCATCATCTGAAACAAAAACTTCTTCAAGCAAAGGAAAGTTAGCATAATTTATCTTGTCAACACGGTTAATCCAAATTGAAAGTTTTCGACTAAACGCAGTCAACTTCTCTTTCGCTGTTATAGTGTTCACTCCAAATCCTTGGATTGAAATATTTAATTCATTAAGGTGCGTGAATATGTCTGCCAAATACGCAAGCTGAATTATAGCATCTCTATTGCTGAATTCATCAGCTAAACTACTGCCTTGATTATTAAGAAACTGCATTATTTCACTTCGCAATTTGTACACACGATTTAGCATACGTCCACGCGATAGCCACCTTACTTCTGTTTGAAATAAAAGGACAGTATGCTCGGCGCCAAGTTCTTCGCATAGAGCACGGAAGAGACGATGATTTAAAGCTCGACCTCTGATAAAATTTACAACTTTGACTGAAGTGATTAATGTTTTCTTTAATTTTTCAGGCAATGTCTTTGTAGCCAGCGCATGTCGATGTAAAATACAATGGGTAATTGTAACGTGAGGCACTTCCTTTTTGTACATACGCTACAAATCCAGAATTTTTGCCTAACATGGAAGGAGCTCCATCAGTACAAATTGATCCTATTTTATTCATCGGTATCTCATATTGTAATAAAAAGTCTTTGACTTTATTAAATATATCAATTCCTTTTGTAGTCAATTCTAATGGTTCACAAAACAAAAATTCTTCAACAATTTCTTTTTCTTTTACATATCGTACAAACACCATCAGCTGAAAACAATTTTCAACATCTGTAGATTCATCCAATTGAATACCCACTGGGACATTACTAGCTTTAATATCTTCAATTACTTGTTGTAAGATGTCTTTACTTATATCAGAAATTCTAGTACGGATTACGTCATTTGACAAAGGAATTTGTTGAAGCTTTTGTTGTGCTTCAGTACCCAACACTATTTTAGCCATTTCTAATGCACAAGGCTTTACAAGTTCTTCAGCTATTGTATGTGGTTTCTTCTTCTTGGCACAGATATATGCAACTTGATAAGACGCTTGCAACAGCGGCTTTTCGTGTGATTTAAATCCAAAAGTTGTGATAGTTCCACTTTTATCAAATCGAACTCGTTTAGATTTCAAACTTTCAAAATCATGGCCAGAATCTACACCACCATGCTGTTTGGTAAAATGCTCATTTAGTTTCGACGGCTTGAGATTGGCGTTTGAAAATTTATTGCAGCACAGAATACATTGTGGTCGCTGCGTTCCATTCTTCTCCGTTGTAAATCTAAAACCATAACGAACATAATCGTCATTCCAACATCGTTTCTTTGACATGGCGTAAACTAAATTAAATTTTTGAATAAAACACTAAAAAATATTAAACTTCTATCTATTATTGCTATATTTTAGCTTACCTTTTGGATTTTACTTTAATGTACCAAATTATATTCTAATAATTAGAATATAAATATTCAACTAAACTTGTAAAATTAACTTGTATTAATTATTTTATTATTAATATTTAACTTTTAATATTCAACACAAAAATTCAAACTTGTAATAGTCAACAAATTTAGAGGAAATATAAAAATCACTATAGAAACTAGAAACGCATTTGAATTTTTGTAATTGTAGAAAAAATACAAAAATTAATTTGTTTCTATGGTTTATATTATACAAACATATTTAAAAAATGTTTAGGGAATAAAAAATTTACTAACCAAAATGAATTTTTAAGATTAGTTTTTTATTTTGCTAGCTACACGTGAATTTGTAAAATTACAATTTTGCACTCCCAAATATTCAAGCTTGCACCCCTAAGGGGTGCGTGCACCACCGGTTAAGAACCACTGCTTTAATTGAATCTTTCCTTCCGGGTTATTTGTTTACACTTATGTCATCAGTATGTTCTCTGAGCATCAAAATGATTAAATATTTATACAACTCGATTACATCGGAAATATATAATGCAGTTGTTTTAGTTTTGACAAATTCTGATGGCTGTCCATGTTACAAGTGTAAAAAACCTATCTATGACCGCATCATTCAAGCTTTTGGTCAGACTTGGCACAACGAATGTCTAATGTGTGACCTCTGTGAATATCCATTAACTCATTTCTTCATCGTTAGAAAGAATCATTTGATTTGTGAAAGATGTTTTACTGTTATCAACAATAATAGTAAGTTTAATTTAATTATTTTCTAAATAAATTGTAAGATAGCACGTCAAATGACTGCAAGCATGATTATTGTAGTTAAATATACATATACACAATGTTGCCACCTGCCCGGTTGTCCACGTGAAACCCAAAAATGTCCGGGTTGTGTCTGAATTGGACTGCCACTTCGATTTGTCGTCAACTAAATAATTTATTTGTCACAAGATATTTTAAATCTGGTTAACTATATTAATTTATTTCGCGGTTAATTTAAAATCATTTCAAATTAACCGCGAAATTATTGTAGGTATCTTCTTGTTGATTTTGACCTGTACAACGCGTTTTGTTTTGTTTCGGTTAGCTAAATGTATCATTGAAAACGAAAAGAACGAAAAAAGCAATGAGCAATTGTGGGCACAAATACTGAAGAAAGGAGAATATCCTGTACTGAGGAAGTTAATGGAATTTTTATTCAGCATTCCTGCCAGTAATTTTTTCGTCGAACGAATTTTTTCAGTAATGGGTTTATTGTGGTGGGATAAAAGGAGCCGTTTAACGCCTGATCATGCTAAAGCCGAATTATTAATTTGTAACAATTTAAAAATAAAATTTACATTGTCTGTTTTTTAAGAAGCAATCCATTTTGTATGTTATTTAATTGTAATAATAAAAACTTTAAAATATTTTCTTTACTCAAATGTCATGGGCCAAAAGTTTTCCAAAGGTGGCAACACCGGATATACATATATAATCATTCTAAAGGTTTGATACCAAAGAAAGAATATCTAGAAATCCAGGAGATATTAAAAGCTGAAAATGAGACAGGCAAATAGTCTTTAACACGAAGAAGTTAATGAATATGAATTGTGAGAAATGAGCCATATGCCCGTCGGATATTTGGCATGAAAACTTTGAGACTTCCCCATTACAAAATACTTTTTAGAGGAGTCAGTTTTTTATATTTTGTTTAAGTGAAGAGATTTATTCTCAAATTGAATAATTGCTAAAAAATTTTTAATTTTTTAATTAATTAAAATTTTTTAAATTAATTTAGTAATATATATTTTTAATTTTAATTTTGTTCTCAGGATTTTTTGGTCAAATGGATATTTGTACTTAAAGTCTAGCATACTGATACCATAATTTGTAATTTTATTAAGATAACTTATATTTCTAGCAATTGATTGCATATAACTTTTACTATAATTATCGTTTTCAAAATCTTGATTGTATTTTTCACTATAATCACTTCCTATTAATAGGATTATTAATTTAACATTACTATACTCGTATAACGAAAAAAGACCCTTATACGATCTATTTTTCCTTTTACTTCATTGGAATGTGGCAAGAATGAAATTCAGTAAACATCTATCACCAAATAATTGCTCTGTATAAAAAATAGATGTTAAACTTTTTTCTGGAATTGATCTCATCAATTTAATATGAAAAGTTAAAATATTGTCTTTCTAAATAACATAAGTATGGATGGTTGCAAGTTTTCGTAGGATTTTTTTCCTTTCGTGTAAATATTGCTAAGTCCTTATTATAAGCTGCTAAAACATCTTCTAAATTATTTATTAAATCCGGTTCAAAGTTAACGACATAATTCCAAGTATTTATTATATCACATATTTTATAATTTTAAACAAATTTTCAGCGTTGAATAAAATATTTTCAAAACCATTTATCAAAATATTTCAATATTTTAAAATTTATTTAAAAAATTTTCATTAATAAAACTTCTTTTTTAAAAAGCTATTTTAATTTTTAATTCAAAAATTTCAACTTAAAAAATCCAATTTAAAAATTATTTAAAAGTTATTTTAATAGTCAATTGTTTACAATTTAAAATTATTTTGATAAATCATTGAAATATTTTACTCTTAGCTGAAAACACCTCACAATCCTAACCAAGTTACATCGATAAATGATAATTTTTTAAATAATTTATTTACATGTTATTTAAGATTTTTGAAAAAACATGTAAATAAATTATGTTAAATAATAACTACTTATTTTACAAAGTAACTAATCTTTGTTTTTACAAAATGTTTGTATTCAGCTTACAGACATACCAATTAAATTATGTAAATAGATTATGTAGGAACATAAAACTAAATGGAACAATATATTTATTGAATGCCGTATATTCGTATAAACTGTGTCTGGTATTTTCATTAATATAACTTCCAATCTTGACGTCGTACGGGAATCTGGAGAATAAGAATATTGATGCTGTTCCATATAGAAGTGATCCAGTGGCTTGTTTGACGAGCTGAAGTTTTGAATGACGTATTTTAGGAGGAAATAAATTTCCAGTAAATTGATAAAATTCCATTATTTTGTATACATTTTTTGAATAAAAGTTGCGATGTTTCAAAGAAGATAATTGAATATTTTGAATATTGAAACAATGTTTTTTAATGTAATTAATTAATTTTTAAATACCTCTCTGGATTTGTTGGAAATATAGAAAATTAATTAATAAACGAATATATTTTTAAAGATAATCTTCTGACTGTTTCCTAATTAGGAAACATATTTTTGATAACTTTCAGCAGGGTTCCTCATAATTTTTGATTAAAACTTAAAATATAAGAAGTAGCAACGAGATACAAAGACTAAACTAGGGCTCATATCCTATCTTTTTTCAATTTCATTTATTTTCATTTCTTTTTAAGATTATTGATTAATAGTCTAAGAAAGAAATGAAGATAAAGGAAATTCAAAATCTCCCGGTCAATGAAAAATCACAATGGCACTGAATATGTAGTAAATGATACAAGAGGCTTACAAAGTTTGAAAAATTTCCTTCGTCATGCTTAGACTTTTTTATTGTTTTAATAATAGGTGTAATACATCTCAATCTGTGGATTACTAACCCAAAACCTTTTGAAGCCTTAACTTATCGTTGTGTTATGTTATCAAGAAGTCGAAGTTCTAAAAAGATAATGAAACCTGCGGACGCAATTGACGTATACTATAAGTTGCCTCTCCATATTTTGGCGCCGTCAATCTTGTATTTCATTTGAAAATTAAATCCTAAAACGTATTGGATTAAAAATCAAATCTTGCTCAACATCAGATCATTATTATTTTTCAGAGTAAAAGTTATTATTTTTTTATTTCAGATAATGAGGTACTGAACATCGGCAATGATCCCGACTATTGCTCGGCTTGCAAAAATAGAATTTTAAAATGTCAAAGATTTATTAAAGCGTACAACAAAACGTTTCATAGAAAATGTTTCCGTTGCCAGAATTGCAGAACAATTATACAAGGCCTTTATCACTCTCCCGACGCAACCAATCCGTACTGCATAGATTGCTATAAGGAAAGATTTGCGGTAATTTGTCACGTAAGTTAAGAAATTTATATTTAATTTTTTCGCACTTCAATGTGCAGAACAAACATAAATACAAACTTTTAATAAACTTAGAAATTGATAGATTATGAAAGTCATAGGAATAATAGAAATTACCACCCGTAGACCTTGAAAAATCAAAAAAGAAGAAAATTAATTTTAAAAAAGTTCTTACGAATTACATTTGGAAGGACTGTTTAATTAGATAACAACTGAAGTTGAATATACCGTATGAATCGTTATAAATATATATGTAATGTATAGTTATATATTTTATTTCTTTTTAAACAAGGTTACGCGACGCCTTGCTATTTCGTTGAGCGTATGTCGCGTTTGAAAAAGGAATAAAGAGACTATATAGCGATAATTTACTATGGTAAATTATCGCTATACAAATATCGAACACAAATAAAAAATCAATAATAAAACTGAAAGTTAAAAACTTATCACAATTCGACAATCAAAAAGAAATTTATTCTACTATATTCTGAAATTTGATATCAATCATCGGAGATTTCCCTCAAGTAGAAAAGAAGATTTTTGAATAGATTTATAAAAGCAAATTCGCCGAAATTGAAGAGTTTGACATTCTAACTTCACACCATCTCTAAGGTTTTTGAATTTTTTTAAATAAAAGTTGGAATTTTAATTGTTCGTTGGTTTGTTCAATTAATATTGTTTTAATATTATTTTTGTCATCTCATTGTACAAAATCTCTACACAACACGCATTTTTTAACGGTGACTCTATCGGGCTCTCCAGATTTCCTCTCACACACACACACACATACACACACTTATCAACACAAATATAATATAGTCTATATATAACAAATATAGAATATAATACCACCGAAACCTCCAATCATAATAATATAGAATATTAATATATATCACGGACCTATATTCATATACTTTACAATGCACATTATACATATACGGGCATCATATAGACATAGTTATAGAAAAAAATAGACTAATAGTTATATAATTTGTATTCATTTTATTTTCAACATAAAAACTGAAGCCAAACAAATTGTTTCAGACTTGCAGTATAAACTTTATCGCCTTTTCCTATCTATAAACTATATAAAAAACGGAACGGAAAGATTATATATTTTGAACAAACTATATTTAGGTATATATATTATAAGAACTTTTTTTTTTGACTGATTTTTTTTATTGAATGTAGTATTTCCATTGAATTTATTAAAAAGAGCTTGAAGACTATAAATCAGTAAATATATTGATGTCATGTTCTATTGATAAGGTAACCAATCCATCCAACCGATCTTGTGCCATCGTGGAAAGGAGATAAGTTTTGATTAATTTCAATCTTGAAAAATTTCGTTCTGCGCTGGCCACTGATACTGGTAAGGTTACAAGAATTTTTAAAGCCACGAAAAGATTTGGCAAAAATACTGTCGAATTGTTACTACATATTAATTGCAAGATGTTTTGGGGGAAATAAGTGCCTTTAAAATGGTTCCTATATTTACATTTTATTTTGCACACTTTTACGTAACCTCAACATTAGATTTTCAAAACTATTGTTAACGTATCAATTTCTCATTTTATTGAATTTTTAGTGTCTGAGTTGTCAAAATATATTTTACTATAATTGTAAGTTATGGATTTAATAGATAATAATATTGTCCACTTGTCCAGGTCGTACATCCTTGAAACTGAAATTGTTATCGGTATATGCTACAACTTAAAAACTATTGCACATTTCATTTTTACGACAGCAAATTTACATCTCGCCTACACACAGAAAACAGCTAAACCCGGATCTGACAGGAAATACGTAATGGATATAAAAGAAGTAAATATTCAGTGATCAAAGTTACGGGGGCGTTGCCATCCCTACGTGGTTAGTGCTCATAGACGTGACTTATCTTCTTGGAAAAAGATGTCTAAATATTGAAAACAAGCAAAAATACCCCATTGTGTGTTCAAGGATTAAGCAATAATTATATAAAATTTGCTAAAACATTTTAATTATTAATTATTTTCAAGGCTTGTGGATCAGGAATCATTGACCCAACATATCAAATGTACACGGACAAAAGATATCATAACTATTGCTTCAATTGTGAAAGGTGCAAAGAATCCTTGTTGAATAAAGAATTTATATGTGTCAAGGGAGTTATCATGTGCCCGGAACATATATAACATTGAGAATCCCTGTTGATATATAGCATACTTAATTTGTCTGTTTGACATTTTGAATTTATCAGTTTTTATGGATATTTTAAGAAAATATTTTTTTAATTCTTTGATCACATTTAGTTACTTTTCAATGTATATTTAATTATATTTTTAAATTATTATTATTAGATAAATAAATAATATAATTAAAATTTATCCCATTTTCATGAAAATATATCCTTAATTCTTTTTATTTATTTTCATTGTTGAACTATTTTATATTTACAGTAACTACTCTCTTATCCGCCATTTTCTGGAATCCGCCAATTTATTTTTGCAAAAATGAATATAAATAAGTGTAATTTGGTTTAATAATATATATTATTGATTATTTTTCTTTATAATTTTTGCTATTTTTGTATTAAATATGACTTTGGATAACTGGATAATAAAGAAATGAATTTTTTACTACATTTTCTAATAAATTTTATTATTTTTTAATCTAAAAGCCGACATTTTCTAGAAACCGCCACTTTTTTTCATAGTCCCGTTTTTGGGGATAAAAGAGTAGTTACTGTACTTTTACAATTTTACAAACCTTTTTTTATAAAGATAAATAAACCTTTAAAGTTTGAATTACCTTATTGTGCATTATGCATGTATGTATAAGTACCAAAAATAATTACACAATTTCCAAATTGAATATGCTATAAGCTGATAATTAATAAGTCACACTTGTATGACATTTTTTAATTAAATACGATTCGTCTATTTTCAGCCCTAATATCGAAGAAAATTAATTTAATAAAAAAATTTAATATCTAATACTATGTGTTTGCTTGTGTTTATTTTATAACTTTTAGCAGATAAATATATATGTACTCGAGAATAAAGCCACGGTCTTATTCTCGAATTTGCAATTATTGAAAGAAAGGTCCTAAAATTCATGTTTTAGGGGCCGTCTTACTATCGAGAAAATCCATTAGATTACAGTGTTCAATTATGCTTGGTTTATAATGAATTTCGGTAGGAACAGTGGCGGAACTTCAAAATTTGGGCCCCCCGCGCAATGTAAAATATTTCCACTTAAATTTTTCGGTTAAAGTTTAATACGTAGTTATTCACAGCAGCCGCTATTCAATGATAGTTTTATGTTTGTAGGCAAATATAACTGCGGGAAAAAAGTTTCAGAAAATTATTGTAAATATTGTTTTAGTAATAATTTTGGGCCCCCGCAACGCAGGGTCCTGCGTCCACTAGCTACGCCACTGGGTAGGAATAAAAACATTCGGACTAACTCTTATGTCATTAAATCAACTAATTAAAACTTTTGAAACTTTATTGAATATCGCAATGATATAATTTTGATTTCTAACCAATATACGATTTTACAACGGTTAATTCCTTAACAATTCAACTTATACAAGTTTCCTAGGAACTATTCCTATTCTTTAGTTTTAATTTTGACTGGTAGGTAGGTATTTTAGATTTTTTAAGCAAAAGATTGTATGCTCTGTTTTCGGTAACCCTTTCAAGGAGTATTTTTACTATGGTACATGATAATACTAAATCACTAAATAGGGTGCGTCACTGAGCGTGCTCAAGTAAAATGATGGTATCATAACATTTTGTGTCGGCGCAAATGTGGACAATATGCTGACAAATTACAAAACGAAAACTATCAACCAAATTTATCCCAATTAAAACCCGTTTAATCCTGGACATAAAACTTAGTGCTATGTATGTGTATGTGTAGCAGGAGTGTGGTGGCAGGTTTATGGTAAAAGTTGAATGCTAGAATACTATTAACAAAACCATTAACATCCATATTCATTTTTAGGAATTAGGAAAAACCAGTATAAAATTAATTTAATTCAAAATAATTCCATTTCAAAATTTGGACAATAGCATTTATACACTTGATGTATTAAAACAAGCAAACCCGTTTAGAATGCATGGAGACGTATGTTACGTTAATATAATTTTTAAGATAGATTCGAAAGTTTTAATTTTCTGGATTTGAATTTAGTCGTTGTTGAAGACGAAAATAAAGATTAACTGTTGAGATAATGACATGTGTACTTTTAATATATTTTAGATGACAACACTCCACGTCTTTTCATTGCTATTCCAAGTAAAAACTCTCAAAATGATTTTTTTCTCACTTTTCACTCCACCCTAATGTGTAGTGACCCCGCTGCTACACAGGGAAAAAGTCTCACCCCGTAAAACCGACTCCCCGCGAGGGGCTCACTACATAGGAAACACTGCTGTGGTCTTCCTTGCCACAAAAGGGTCAACTAAAGTAGTTTAACTGGTTTCTGTTAAGAGATCTTATTAATGGGACCGAGCTTACGAAATGTGTCCAATTAATATTTAATTTGAATAAGATGTTTTTTTTTTAATTTCATTTGTCCGTTGATGTTGAGGTTTTGTAAAATGAACATAAAGACATTCCTGAGCAAGGCAATTAAACTGTTAAACCAGACGTAAAAATTAATATTTTATTGGAAAACAAGTATGAGTGGGTGACAAATTATGAAACGAATATATTAATATAACATCGACTGGGGTACAATTGCCGGTCCCAGGGGTTATGGCACCCCGATGCGATTTATTGACACAATATTTGCTTATAATAATTATATAACCTTTAAGTATAAATACAATGTCAATTGAAAAGAAATCAGAGGTGAAAATTGAGAGAGGTCCTTATAATACTGCAGCTTAAAGTTTAAATAATAGAGTAATTATGATAAATTCCGTCGCGCGTTGCAAAGTTTACATTACAAGAGCAATTTCGGTTCCCTTCACATATAGCGTATCAATGCGATACATCTCTTTGGCCAACACTGGGAGGCGCTGTTGACTAAAATAATTAAATGAGAAAATAACTCGATTTAATTAACCGTTTGCGGACGGTAGGACAGCACTGCTGGCCACGAATTTTGTTCCAAACGCTCTACGATGTATAATTACCAGGTGAGCTGGCCAAACTTTAAAAAAAGTCATACCACGATATCGGGCATTCGTATACTAAAAGATTTTATGCTAAAAAATAATATATACTACTTATTAAAATTAATTCCGTCCGCAAACGGTTAAAAATGAAATCTACGAGCTTGATATATGAAATGTCAAACTGTTAACAATAATTTGTTTTCTGCTTGAGGCCATTTTTCTTGGAGAGCTTTGTCGCTACTATCATGCAAAAGTAGAATATATCGGTGAAAACTTGTGGTAACGACCAAGAGCGTAGACCATGATCCAGCCCCTTTATGGGCGAGTTAATACGATTTCGCCTATCTAATCTGCTCCCCTGCAAAGGTTGACATCAAATGTATTAATTTTAATGCCATCAAGCTATTTTAAATATAACCCAAATAGGTTTTACAAGTGGACAAATCGTACCAACCACGGATAAAGATCAGAATTTCCTAAACAGCCCCGCATAAATTTGTCAACAGTTTCATCTAGCCAACAAAATAGACAAGTTTAACATAACAATAAATGTTCACCACAGCAAAAGATAGAGGAATACATTAAAACCATCAGAGGAATCAACGAAATGATTTAAGAATGATCAAAGTCTTTCTAGTTCATATTAATAACTAATGAAACAAACAAAAGCCACAGATCAGATAAACCATCTACCAAATCAAAAATACATTCAATAAATTGTAAGATTAACATTTCATATTATATTGTATAATGAGAATATAAAAATTTAATATTCCACTTTATTTAAAACCCACAACTTCAAAATGATCTACTTAAGCTTCTTTTTAGGTCGAATATTGCTTGTATGTCCACATTTACGTTTTCGGCAATTGGTTGCTCTTGGGTGTAATCTTGCATAGCATTTACGACAGATCATTTTATCGCAATTGTACTTCTGGGCAAGAACACGCAATGTAGGTTCAATAATACCACCACGAAGTCGAAGTACTAGATGTAAAGTTGATTCCTTCTGAATATTGTAATCAGATAAGGTTCGTCCGTCTTCCAATTGTTTTCCAGCAAAAATCAGTCGTTGTTGATCAGGAGGAATACCTTCTTTATCTTGAATTTTTGCTTTAACATTTTCGATTGTATCTGAAGATTCAACTTCAAGGGTAATTGTTTTACCCGTAAGAGTCTTGACAAAAATTTGCATGTTTTAAAAAAATGAATGTTTTCTTAATTTAAACAAATTAGAATTTACATTTGAAAATGCAATGAATAATATTTATAATATTAATTTTAATATTATTATTAAAAATTTAAATAAATTCTCTTGATAATTAAGTTTCATTTATTTAATTTCTTAGAAGAAAATATTGAAGTACCTAATTTTATTATAAAATAACTTTCTCAATTGTAAACTGTAATTATTGATGAACTTATACTTAGAAAAACTTAAATTTTAATCTAGTATGTTTGATATAATATAATCATATTAAAATCACTCGTAGACAATAAGATTATCTAGTGATGCCAGACGTCCCGGTGTCCCAAAGCAAGTTTTCTGGACGCTTATTCGTCCCGGTTAAAAGTTTTTAAAAAAAGGATGAAATTGGAAAACCTTAGGTCCATGTGTAGTAAGCGCTTCGTCTTTTGAGCTCTTTTTTACAATTTTACTTTTTTGATCGATCGTTTTATATAGATATATTTTTTGCTGGGTTTTTATGATAGTTCTAGTTCGTGCGTATTATCTATAGGATATAAATTAGCAAATGAACTGTAAATAATAAATAAAGATAAGTCATATTTATTAAAATTTAGAAGTGCTTATAAGATTGTTTTAATCAAATCCGATCCCGTCAAATTTATCACAACTCGTAATGTAATTGGTCATTTATTTTCATACATCAGGATAAAACGTGATAAAAATAACAATCACTATCACTCCTATAAAACTATATCAATGAATAGTGTAATTCAACTGAAATGACGTATTGAGTGAGGTTGACAGTAAACCTCAAAGAATTGTCAATTTTTATAATGAATGTTCATGTCTTTTATACTTTATTAAAAGATTTGTAGTTGTTTATTTATGTTCCAGTTCGCGTGGAGAAAATCTTGCAACCCTAGATTATGACTTTAGCCCCCTTTCTCCCGATTTTTTTTGGTTTTATTTTCGACCAACTTTTATGTATAAATTACATTTTTGCCATTGGGGTTGAAATATTTTGTTTAAAAGTCGTACATACGGCGTATTGACGAAATGGCAGAAAAATAAAAAATCCGGTAGTTTCGGAGCTAAAATTCATATGTGAGTCCAGAGTTACATAAAGCTTTACAGTTTTGTATTAAGTGTATCAATCAAATTAAAGCCCAACTTCTTAAATCAAGATTATTTTTCAAACTTTGCGAGGAAAAAGACGAGGTATTTAACCAATTACATTCTGCATACCGAAGTTAGATGGTTATCTAGAGGTGTATGCTAGCGAAGGCTCGTTGAGTTCGCTCAACTAATAACTACGGTATATAGGATATTGTTTAAATAATATTCAATTTCCCGTTCATTTAAGTGCATTCTCAGCACTTTATCAAAAAACTTCCAAATTGTGAGCTCATTTTAATTTATCTCAACTGCAATTAAAGAAAAGCATAAGCGCAACTTTGGGCCCGCAACTGAGGGGGCTCATTTTCAAACCTGAAAAAATGAAATATTTTAATTAATAAAGGTACAATAGAAAGCCGGAAACCATAACTCCTTATAATCCTTGTAAAATCAATAAATCATGCAGACAGACAGATGATGTAAAATATTACTATATCGGCGCATATTTTTTAGGCTTTGTTTTAAGCTAGTGAACAGTGACTCAGACTAGAAGGCAAATTAAAATCGCCAGAATTTGCAGTTAATTCACTCAATTGGTTTCACTTACCATCTTTGTTCTATGTTGACGTCATTAGACTCATTGCCAAGTTTCCGTCGGCCGTCGTTGTTTATATTTTTTTTAAAAAGTTTCTTTAAATAAATTAATAAAATAGTTTTTATAATATATAAATATAAAATTATTGTCTATCAGATTGTCATTGGCTGTATGTAGGAGCCCATTTTGAAAATCTTACAGGTGGTCCCAGAATTTGAAGTTACGCCACTAAGCGCTATGCTTAAATAATATATGGATATTGTCGAAGAAATTTCAAAAACTTGTCAAAAGAATGGGAAAAATCATATAAGAAGTCAATGAGAAATTCACTTAAGATTGACTGAATTTAGTGAAATGTGATAAATTCCTAAAAAGTAGGATGTTATTGAAAGATATTTGGGATTGCATGAACCAAGTAAGAAAAAAACCAGACAGAAAAAATAGAGTACGAAGGAATTGGAAGTCCTTTAGAGTAAGCTGAATTTTTCTGTGGTTTCAGAACGGCAAGTAACTCAAAATAATTTCCGTCTTAATTCCTGCTTATGCAATCTATTGTCAAAAACAAAATAGAACTTGTATTGAAGATCTTAGATGAATCTTCGATATTACTAAAGCTGATGGACTGGAAGACAAGAGTTTTACAGGAAGCAGACTCGGGGAGCATTCGATATACTAATGGAAAACTTGCGTGTCTTTCTACTATTTATTCATAATGTTGATTTTCAACTAACTTTATAAGACATCGACGATTATCCTTTTGATCTTTTTTATATTCTATGAGCATTTCCATAGTGGTACGATGTGTACTGGGAAAAGTCAATTCAAAATGTAAGGCAGTTTTATGATATTTAGGCAACTAATGTTCTCCAACTCGAATTTAAGTTTTATCCCAATCAGTAAATCTATTAGAAATGAAAGCATTTTCTTTGTTCTAAACTGAATACAACTTTATGCAGAGATTTTGTTTCCTTCAAACGAAATGAAACCGTATCCTTTTCATTCCAATCGCATCACATAAACATATTGACATACTAAATGCTACAAATGATCGCGATGCAATGTTTCCAGGTTAGTGACTGAAGGTAATGGTTAAACTGTTTTCTTTGACAAGGAAAAAATGAGAGGTGACTAAATCCCATCTTCTGGATTCCTTGAAAATTTTCATGTTTGTCAAAACCTTCATCGACTTTTACGATTAAACAACTTGAATTCAATATAAAATGCTTCAAACCTTTCTGTATCCAAAAACTTTAATTTAATTCTTATATTTTCTTCGATGCCATACTAATCTGCATTATCCTTGTTAGATGTTCCAAGATTACCTATAGCAGGGATGGCAAAACTTTCAAGTCTCATGGGCGATTTTTGACAAGATTAACCAGAGACATTATTTTAAATATCATAAGAGTGCTTTCAAATGTGATCTATCTATTTATATAAAAACAAACAAGGAAGTAAAAATAGGTGGATGTTAATTTTTCCCCCTGGGATTTGAATTTTTATTTGCGAGAAACTTTCAATAGTGTCATATAGGAACATGTTGGCAAAATACGAGTTATGAGGAAAATGAAAGATTCTAAAAGTTTTAATTAGAAATTTTGTTAAATTTTAAAAATATTTTTATCGAAAAATATTTTAAAATGAAGATTGAAATTTGTTTAAATAACAAACAAAGAAAATATAATTTTTGAGTGCATAATTTATTAAATAAAATTTATGGAGTTATCTAGTAATTTACAAACCGATATTAATGTTTTAACGGATGAGAATCCTAATACGAGTCATAATGACGACAAACATATGGAACTTTACAAGTCAAATAAGTCAAAGATAATGAAATAAGTTATAAATACATATACACCTGTTTGCATGGAGTAAAAGCATTTTAAAACTTCATTATTTATAATTTATTAAAAAAACATGGAGGATAAAATTTTTGAGCAAAATTCGGAGAACTCTACTTTGAGTTATAGAGAAAATGACAAAATAATTTCGTAAGATTTATTTCAAAAATTATGTTAAATTTAATATTTCGGCTAAACTGCTCCTGTTGCGAAGGCGAAGAGCTGACAACATAAAATTTATTCTTGAAATTTCAAATAATCTTAAATTTTTACAGTATTTCAGATATTTCTCTTCAAACTCTGTTCTTTTGAGAAGGTGAGAACAATGGTGTATTGGTAAAATAAGAATTAATGGAATGCATGATGAGAGCAAAAAAATAGTCCTCGACTTTCCACAAGTAGCTTCCTGAAAGTTTTTCAGCGATCGTCTTATTTTAAGCAAACTATTATTTTCCTTGTAAGTTTTTTATCTTTTTATTCTTACCATACAAAATATTAAGAAACACAAAAATAAAAAATTCGAAAAAAGATAAAAATAAGAATCTTAAAGATATTATTATTTTTATGTAGTACACTTATAGTCTACTACAAAATCTTTCAAATAGGATCACAGACAATTTCATCAATTGCCCCTGTTCTTTTAGTTTGCTGGTCAGTAGCGGATCAATGAAAACGCAATAGGGATCGCAATACCGGGATCCCGGTATTCCAGGAAAAATCAATAAAAATCAATACCGGTATTATATTTTTTAAACCCGGTATTTCGGTATCTGTATATCAAATTAATCCCATAATACAATCATGAAAGCTTTTAAAAATACTTTTACACATACATGAATAAAAGATAAAAGTATTACAAAATTTCTCGAAAACGAAAATATAGCTTTTTTCATATTTGTAAAAGCTTTTTTATTCGCATGCAATAATAAATGTTATATTTTTGATACAACATAGAACATAAACGTAGTTTTTCATTATTTATTTAGAGCGCATATATAATTAACTGAAAAAAATAACTGTTTTAATAGTTTGTTGCATTATCATATGAAGTAACATTTAAATAATTTTTGTGGTGTATAGTAACATTTAAATAATTTTTAAAATGTTTTTTAAGCATTTTAAAATTATTGCGGCTTGCTATGGGTAAGTATTTACACATTTTGCATTTTTCTTTGTATATAGTGTAGATTTTTTCAGCGCAAAAAATGGAAAATCTAATTTTTGAAGAAAAGAATAGTGAAAAAATCCTGTATGGTTTTATTTCTTGCGTGAAAAAAAAGGCCAATCGGGAAAATGTAAGCAATGTAATGCTTGCAAAAACTTTTGGAACCTCGGACTGACTCATATACATGGCTCACTACCAGCTGAAAAGTGCGTTGAACTTGTAGATAAAAAGCTAATATAGCCTTTCTTTAAATAAAAAAATTGTTTGTATAACGACAGATGGAGCGTCTGTTATGACTAAAGTAGGAAGATTAATAAATGCAAAACAGCAACTTTGTTTCGCACATGGCATACAATTAGCCGTCATCAAAGTACTTTATAAATGTAAAAATTTAGAAGATCAACAAAATTTAGATATTCAATATGAAGAAGATCCACACGATGAATCTACTGCAGCCGAATTTGACGAAGATTACTTATCCATCATAGATGAATATACAGATGAAGATTTATGTTATAAAAATGGCCTAACAATAACTAATACTGAAAGTGAGAATCCAAATGATTATATGATAACGTATGAGCAGATAGGGCCATTAATTGATAAAATACGAAAAGTTGTAAGCATATTTCGGCGGTCGCCAACGAAAAATGATAAAATATTACAAAAATATGTCAAAGAAGAGTTTGGAAAGAAATTGGTCTTGATTTTAGACTCCAAAACGCGGTGGAATAGCTTGCTTAATATGCTAGAACGTTTCGATAAAATAAAGAATTGTATCAGGAAGGCTCTTATTGATATGAATTCTGAATATTGGTTTTCTCAGAACTTATCTGATAATGAGTTTTCATTATTGTCAACAGTTATTTCAGGTCTACTCCCTGTTAAATTAACTTGTTGCCGCCAAGATGCCACTCTTTTAAGTGCAGATGCTGCTTTTCAATTTATGTTCAAAGAATTAACCAAACAGAACAATCCATTCAGTAATGAATTAAAAAATGAACTTAAGATTCGTATGCTTCAAAGGCGGACTGAATTGACTGACGTTCTACAATACTTACATAAGTGCAATAGCAGCTTTGAAGATGAAGATAAAGAAAATACCGATATCATGCATAATGAAATGTCTAAAATTGGACTTATAAAAGTAATTGTAAACTTATTGGAACGGCTTCATCAAACAGAAGATGCAACTGCAATTGCAATCGATGAAAATGACGATAGTGAAATAATATCTTCAGATTCTGAGCAAGAGCAAGAAGCAGAAAGGGAAGCAGTGTACTTACAATGAAAGAGAAGCTAGAAATGGAAATATCAAAAATAATAAAAATAAATGAAACTGTAACTTTAAAACAAAAAATACAAAAGATCTAAATAAAGTTATTAGACAGGAGTTATGGTATTTCGAAGCGGAGAATACCAGGGGGAAATATTTAAACTTGGTATACAACAGTCTTCTTTCAATGCGCCCACAAGCGTGGAGTCAGAAAGAGCATTTTCTGCGGCTGGTATATTGTGGACAAAGATTAGATCGCGATTGGGCGACAAAATGCCTAGATAAACTTACGTTTCTGCGGGCATATTTTAATAACTTAAAAAAATAAAATAATTATTTCAAATTATTCTTTATTATTAATTTTTGAATGTAAATGAATTACTTTTTTTTAAATTAAAGAATTTTTGTTTAGTTTTCTTAATAGTTGTTATGTGATTTATTTTGAGAATTATTATTTTTTGGAATACCGGTATCGATACCGGGATCCCGGTATCAATAAATTTCAATACCGGTATTGTTTTTTTTGGTTTTTTTTGCAATCCCTAGAACGCAACCAGGTTTTTACGTATAAAATTGGATTCCAAAGGTAGTCCATGAAGTTTTATAAACAATAAATTTGCAACATGATCAATTAAAATGCCTTAAAATTAAAATTCCTTCTGTTACAATTAAATTAATTCTGAAGAACTGTAAGCTATAATTTTAGTATATTTTTTAACGTTTCCAAATCGCCTGAAATATTACGACCACCACAAGCCAAGTAATCTCTAAAGTCATTTAAAATTTTCCCCAAAGGTAAATTAGAGCGTTGGTAGAGAGATTCTACCTGTGGTGTATTGTAAAATAAGAAGTAACGAAACGTCAATCCGCCACGCCCACCCACCCCCTCCAATACCCTACTGGGTGAGAAGATGACAACCCTGCTTCGATTTCGAGGCAAAATTGAAATTGATAGAATTTCAGAGCATGACAAAATCCAAATAATTAATGCCATGGATTGTTATGATTTTCGAAAATTAGTGGGTATCACCAAAAATTTGATTTGAAAAATTATTTACAAGGATAAAAAATTTGGAGAAATTTCCAAAGGAAAGAGGTTTAAAATGTCACAAAATAGATTTATCTGTTGAATAAGTTCATTTTTTTAATAAATTATAGTTAAAAATATATCCAGTGGCGTAACTAGTGGACGCAAGATTATTACTAAAAAATATTTACAATCATTTTCTGAAACTTTTTCAAGCAGTTATATTTGCCTACAAACATAAATCTATCATTGAATAGCGGCTGCTGTGAATAACTATGTATTAAACTTTAACCGAAAAATTTAAGTGGAAATATTTTACATTGCGCGGGGGGGCCAAATTTTGAAGTTCCACCACTGAATATATCTAACTCATATTAACCCGAAAAAATCCAAAATTAAATGCATAAATTCCTAAAAATGCTGAAAAATTAATCAAAAATATATTATCATTGAAATGTAGTATAAAAGTAATATTTAAGTATAAAAGTAAAATCAAAATTCAAAACTTAAAATATTATTTCAGAGCCATTTCTAAAATATACATATTCACTTTTGATTGGTTTATGAGAATGCCAAAATATTAAAACACCCAGGGCCGTCCCCAGGCAAAGTATGAGAAATATGGCTAAATGACATTTTGCAAGACAGTTAACGTAATTGATTAATTTTTAAAAAATTTTCCACTAAGATATTAATGTTTTATTAGTACGAAAACACATTTTAAATAAAGCAGACTGCAAAAGATATTAAATAAGTACGACAAAGTTTGTAAATTATAGTATAAAATGACGTCATCTGCCTGAATGCAAGTGTAACATTAAACTGTCACTGCAATACAATTGTGGTTTCAAACTGGTTTGAGGTGTTAGGAAATTTGTAATTGCTGTAATTGAGATTTGGAATTAGCGTAGAACAGTAAACTTAGTTTATATTAGCTAACTATAATATTTTTTAAAATTAGTCTTTTGAAATGTCATAATTTATATTTTTGTTTCTTAAATTGGGCGTTCTAGGTTGCCTTTATCGCCTATGCAAGAAGCCGGCTTTGAAACCCGCTATGCCATCACCAAAAACATTTTTACGTATTGTGAAACACTTTCATCAAAATTTGAACGTGGTTTATGCGAAGTTCTTCAGCACAAGTCTGGCTAAAAGAAGCACAGTAGTATAAACTGACACTCTGTAATTCCAAACTTATGTGAAAAAAAGTGAAACAGAAACTGGATTACAATAAAGGTAATTGGAATCTCCATATTACTCATTTGGAAAGCTATAAACTTGAGACCAGCGATTCCAAATATATGCAAGACGAATTCCAGGGGCTGGCGAAAGGGGCAATCGTCCGGAGCGTGGAGGCTCAACAAAAGCACCGGAGCGCCAAAACGTTGCCTTAATTTTGAGAAAACTCGTGCACCAAATAGATATTAATGTTATAATTAAATCATAAAAGACAACGAAGTCCAGCGCTTAGATTTCTAAACCTATCATAAACAATAGAACTTAATGCGTTACGTATCTAATATTTTGGTGAGGTCTTGGAAGCACCAAAAAACCTTAATACTGCTCTGGTAATAGATAATTTGTTTTTTTTCTAATAATTTTCGAAAATTTGTTAACCAAAACTTTGGTTTTCACTTGTTTTGGTCGATTTGAAAACAAAACTTAACGAAATATATGGGTATTATCTGTATTACTATTCCTAAGAAACAAACCGCTGTTTTCATTACTTTTAGTTTTTGACTTGTCCTTCTTTTGTCGTCTTAGTCAATTACACCTGAAACCCTCACAGCCTTTGATAAACATTTTCAGTCAAGTTACCTCATATGATTTTTATTTCATTATACCTACCATATATTTGAAATTATTTTCCAAAATTGATAACAAAATAACTAACAAAAAAAATTCAAAACATAAGTACGAATTATACATACATTTTTTAATGAAATAAAACACAAAGAATCAAAAAGTATGATGTAATAATTCGGAGTGGCGTTGATACCAGAACCAACCAATCAAAATCTCCAAATTGATGAGTAATATCAATTACATTGAACTCCTGTCAACCAATCAGCTTTAACGCACGAATAAAGAATTGACCAATGATATTACCGAATAAAGAAAGACAACAATTTACATTTCCTCTATCGATTACGAATGAATAAATTTAATTGGCATTCTAGCAACGAAAACTATTTTACAAAACATTTGCAATCCGCCCGGAAGTTGTCAATTATTTTTACGAAATTTATTCTATGTGCAACATTTTACGATAACATTTTTCTAAGAATGATGACATCCGGTTACGTAACGGGCGATTGTTGTGCATGCAATTCCACAATTCACGGAATTATCTATCTCGTTTCAACACGTTTTTTAGCTTGAAATAATTAAGGGAAAATCATAAAAAATTTATTTTTATATTTACAATTCGGTCAATAAAATCATTCCGGTAAATCAGTGCATCGACATCATTGTGTTCATTCCGCGGGCATTTTGATGGATAAATTTCCCAATTGATATGAAATTGAATTCAATCAACCATCCCAATAGTGCCATTAAGATCTTAATTATAATAATTAACAATTGATTACGCAATGTTCTAATCGATTACAAACATACCTCAACAACAAAAATTAGCACTATGAGACAAATCATGGTCGGACTGAGTCCAGATTTTATCTGCTCCATACATCCAGTGTTCTAATAGAATCACAGATATTATATTCCATGGTTCTCATTGTAACAATGCTTACCCAATCATGCGCGGTCGTGTTGAGAACGTCATTATTACAAGCATCAAATGTTCGACAACAAGATTTCGGAAGATCCTTTACGTCGAGAGAATATTCACGATAACTGATTCGCCCACAGCAGCTTAACTTAAAGAATATAGGAAAATCAATAAATCACAATTTAAAATCAAATAATAATAATAATAATAAAATCAATAAAATGTTAAAATCAATCCATAAAATCAATGCCCACAGAATATTGGAAGAAATCCATATATCGAATGTGCTTGGTATATTTGTATTCTATCTCATCTGTTACAGCATCGTCCATCAGGTAATCAAGTTTCTCGATCATCTAGTGATTGGTTACTTATTCACTCTACAAATCCCAAATTTCCTCACCGATTTCCTAAACAGAATTCCCAGTGACAGGCTACCGATTTGAAGAATCAAAAACAATACGACTAAAGCTGAAAACGTTTTCAAATATCGAGAGTTTCGCTTTCGCAGCCCATGGAATACGAGAGATGAGTAGAGGACGATATAGGTTCCGCAGCCAAGAAGGATGAAGGTGAGAATCACCAAATAGCTCGAGATCTGAATCTGATTCGACAATCCAAGCGTCACAATGAAATACGACGAGGACAATACTATAAATAGTCCAATAATCTTAATGGAATTTTATTGACAATTGCAAAAGCGTAGACCACTTACCAAATTGAACACATTAATAAACCCAAGGAGAAACTTGAGAATTTTTCCCATTTTAATTTAAAATAAAATACAAATTTAAACTCAATCAATTTAAATATTTAAACAAAACAATAGAAATAAATAAATTAAATTTATGAAAAAAATATTTATTTTGCAAATGAATCCCACTGATAAATATTGTGAGGCCCCTAAGCACAAAGGGGTTTAATTAAATAAAATGTAAAACATACATTTATTATTATCATTGTATTTATGAAAAAGCTTGGCTATGAATCAGTAAAGATATCGATGTGTTTTTTTGCAGCAGACTTTTCAAGTGATTATTTATTTTATTATTATATTTGTATATAATATTTATTAGAAAGCAATAAGTGTATATAAAATATAAATATCTAAGCGATAAAGAAAGAAATTCCTTACAAAGTTAAAAATGTACATTGTATTTCCGATTTAAATATATTCAATCGCATCAAAATCATTAAAACATCAACCCCCTCCCCCCTACTTTTGATGGTGAAAACTTGGTTGAGTATTTTGTTGAAGCAAAGAATTCGCAGTTAATTCTGTCCAATACTCAGAATAGTTAAGTTGACTAATTTTTCCTGAGACATTTTAGTAAGTGAGTACTGAGCATATAGTTTTTTTATTCTTTTCATTTTTTATTCGAAATCATCAAACTTAAATACAAACGTAAAATCGTTTCAATGTTCAGAAATGGTAGAGAAATCTTTTCCTGACAAATACAATACTATAGGCCTTTCTGATTGAACTTGGTATTAGGGTATGTGTCTTTTACATATGTAAAAAAACTTTAGATCTCAACAAGGGTGCTGCCAAACCTTTATACCTAGTCACAAATCAGTGGCATTTCTAGTTTTTGTTTTATGTCTAGACGCAAAGCTACCCCCAAATCACTATGTCGGGAGCTAAGTTTTGAAAATTTACCAAAGAAAATCTATATTAATTGATATATTTTTTTGGAAAATACTGGGATTTTAGGCCGGGATCTCCAACAAGTGTGCGTTCCTAAGCAACTGCTTAAACGTAAATCAAGCCCGGTATACAGTATTTAGATACAACTTTTATTATTGGGGTCAGGTCAATTTTACTCAATGAGACTGTTCGGGTTGTTGGTGAAATTAAATATTAATTATTGACCTGACTCCAAAGCGCGTCTTGATTAAAAATAACAAGCTCTCGATATCAATATTTATTATCTATTACAATTACAAACGATTTGATTTTAGCTAACATAGTTGCACAAAAGATTCTAGTTATTCAATTTCTAGTTATTCAAGATTCTAACTAGACGAAATACGGGACGGAAAATAAAAGTTCCGCTAAAGCCTATGCCTGTGCCAAAGGTGCCAATGGAAATGACAGCAATGCACATCGTCGGCCCACTGCCGGAAACAACTAATGACAACAATTACATTTTTTGTGATTACCTTACTTAACGGCCAGAAGCCTATGCAATGCAAAATTAAAAATTAGAAACAGTTGTGAAAATATTTGTAGAGAATATAATCTTTCGATATAGAATAACAATGAAATTTCTTACAGACCAAGGGACGAATTTTCAGAGTGAATTATTTAATTATATTACAGATCTATTTGGTATACTGTAATTTAGTACCTCAGCATATAGCCCGGGAAAAAATGGCCTAGTGCAGAGCTCCTCAAACTTTTTTACTTAGCGACCCCATTTAACCCTAACAAATATTCTGGCGACCTTAAGTATATAAAAAAAGATGAAAATAGTAACATAAAAAAAATATTTATTATATTCAAAAAATATTTTATTTTAAAGCCAACCTAATAAGCTGGGTGTGCTTGTTTATTTTTTGCATAAAAATTTAAATTCTGGAACAATATTTGATATTGCAGGACGTAAAGCGGCTTCAACGTTTTTCAGCTTTTATGTATGTTAAAGTTGAAAATGACACTTCACATAAATATGTGGTACAAAATGGTAAAAGTATATTAAGAGCCAATTGAGAAAGTATGGGAAATTCTGTTCTAATCTCCAACCTATATTCATTTAATGATTTTTTAGAGAAAACAAGTTTTAATCCTGTGTCGGTCGATAGCTCAGCAAACTCTTCTTGAGCTTTTAACGGTAAATGATCTATATTAATCAGAGCAATGGGATATGGGTTAGGGTATTTTTCAAACCGTGTCTTTAGGCACTTCAAATGTTCAATTATAACTTCTATAATCACATCTTTGCTGAGAATATTCTCAAATATAAAAGTATCTAGATCTATAAACATTTCTAAAGATCCCCTTTCCAATCTAATTCCCCATATATTCAACTTTTTTGCAAAAGTTTCAATCTTATTATTTAATGTAAACCTATTGCAGTTATTTCCTTGTAGTGAAACATTTAAATCATTTAATTTTTCAAAAATATCAGATAAAGAAAACAATCCATTGTGCAAAAAATCAACTAGATGAGAATTGTGCTCAGTTAGAAATATAATAACTTCATCTTTCACTTGTAATAATCAATGCAAACTTCGTCCTCTTGAGAGCCATCTTACTTCTGTATGTAGCAATAAAGTTTGATAATCGAAATTCATATTTTTACAAAGGTTTGAAAAAAAACGAATATTAAGCGCTCAGCTTTTGATAAAATTAATGATTTTATAGCATCGCAAAGCACACGATATGGGCGCCTCCCGATAAATCTTACAGTGTGTGAAGAATGATATAGTTTAATTTTAATTTTAAGGAATAATTCTTATTTTATTCACTTTATTAGTAATCTTAGCTACAAAGTGTTTTGCAATTTTTTTATTTTTAGTACTTTCCCCTGAGAAGTAACGATCAAGTTGCTCCTCCAATTTCCCTTTAATGAATCTTTTATAACAAATTTTATAGTCACTCTTGCAGTATGAGGCCCTAGCTATAGGTTTTTATTCTTTACAAAAATGTTTAAAATATGCATTCATTAGCAATTTTTTATTTTCTCTATCCTCATTCATATCTGAATAGGTAATTGCGTTTCTTTTAATTGTATTATTAGGGTTATTTGATTTAGTTTTCCTGGTATTAGTTTTGGTAAGTTCATGCTGGGAGGTAGTAGGAGGGATTATTGGTAGAGGTTGAGTAGCATAAGATAATTTTTGGTCAGTGGAAAACAAAATGATTCGAGTTCAATTTGACACAACTGATGCTGACAGTTCAAAAACTAGTTACAATTCATCAAAAAACATGATTAATCAATTCATGAATGACATCAATTCTTCTTTTATTTATGGAGCACCAATTCCAGGAAACCGAACTATATCATCATTATCAAACGACATTGAAAACACTTGTATTATTTTGTCATCCATTATCATCAGCGTGACACTATTTCTCATTATTTTTCTTCTCACTCTACTGATATACTTACAAAGACTTAACAGACAATATGAACGTCAATCCAAGATCTCAAGACCTGTGATTGTCTACGACGAAACATTGGTTTAGTGAGATAAATTTATTTTGCATGCAATTATAATAATAGAGTAGCACTGTATTAGTAATAACCTTTTATTTTTATGTTTGTTGTAAAATTTGCACCTTTCAATCAAGGATAAATATGATTGGTTCAAACGGGAAAAGAGGTGTTGAGGATACCTAAATAATAATTAATAAAGAAATAAATAAAATTCACCTGGGGAAGATCGCCATGACAAACGGGACGATCTATTGGAACTCAGAAAAGAAAACGGAAGTAAATAGAAATTAAAAATGAGAAAGAAAAAGGAAATAAAAGTTATCAAACAAGATAATAAAAATCAAGATCAGTACTAATTAATTAGTACAAAAAGGAAAAGGAATTTTGAAATCAGGTAAAAAGGAAAACAACAATATCCTTATCTCGACAGCTTACGAGTGATAACAGAATTGCTGGGAGAAGGCGGTTAAAATAAAAAGGGAAAAAGCAAAATATCTCGACATCTGTCAGAGATAAGGCTGACATAGCGGGGAACGCAAAAAAATGGAAATGGGAAAACGAAAGCTGTCACCAGTGCCATAAATAAAGTAACTATATAAGGGAAAACTGGTGAACATGAAATTAGAACAAAAAGGGAAACAAAAAGAGACGACAAATTTAGAAGGAAAATTAGAGACGATTTGGAAGATGATTTGAGATACGATTTGAGAAATAAAATTATTGGAGAAAATTAGACGTTGGACGAAACGTTGTTGAACAAACGATTGTCAAAATAATTGTAAAGGAAATAATTGTGGAAAATAATTATTGGAGAAAAGTTGAAGAGAAAAATTAGTTGAATAATAAAACGAAAAGTTATTGATTATTTGAATAAAGTTTGAAAGAAAGTCAAAGAAAACAACCAGCTCAGAATCCCAGTTTAGAAACCCATCAGTAATTTGTGATCTTTTAATCCGGTGTTATACGAAAGTGCTATTCCTCACCGAGTGTTGCAATAAGCACTGTATAGTCACCCAGCAGAGTGTTGAATTTATTGTCAGTGTCAAGTGAAAGTTTATTTGTGATTATCAATAAAGATTTCTGTTGTCAAGTGTTATTTGTGAATTATATAAAGACACGCTTGGAGTCAGAGTAACATTAAATTTTATCACCAACACAATAACCCAACATATTTTGGTGAGCCCGACGTGATCAAACGTTGGTGAAGAGATTGTGAAAAAGAAAATTGGAAAAATAAAGTGTGTTAATTTGAAATTATTAGAGTGATTTTGGAAAGGTAAATTGTTTATTGTAATAATAATTTGAGATTTAGATTTTGTGTAATTTGAAAACGAAATTATTTATTAAAGTGAACCGATATTATTTACGAAGCCAGAGTAAAAAGGAAGCTACAATGAGCAGTGAAGATTTACCAGTTTCAGTTATAAAAGAAAATAATGATTTTGCCAGTTGTCAAAGATTGCTAGTAGAGCAATATGGAGGAGATCCAATTATTTTTGTTGATTTTATGAGCGATTACTATATGTATGCAACGGCTTATGGATGGTCTCAAGCAATAATGATTCAAATATTACCCTTATATCTTAAAGGAGGTGCTAGAGAGGTTTGGCAACAAATCGACAGGAAAATAATCGGCAATGATTGGGCCAAATTAAAAGATGCATTGGCTGCTAAACTTATTGGAGGAGATATAAAGAGATTAATGCGTCAGAAATCTTATAATAGAGTTCAAAATCCAAATGAAACAGTGAGCGAATTTGCATATCATTTATCGACCCTTGCCAGCAAATCCTTTGAAGAAGATTCGAAACAACCAGGATTAGCCCAACAGATGCAGGAGTAAATAAAGAGCTAAAAACGGCATAATGTTTTGTAGAGTAGGACAATTTCGATGAACTAGTTAAAAAGGCAATGAAAATCGAATTGAATCTAAAGAGCTCTAAAAATAAATCTGAGGTATTTGCAATAATTCCAGTACAAAGAGAGAGATCAGTAACCCCAACCCAAGACAATTGGGAATCAGGAAATAGATTTCAACGATCAAAGAGCCCATCACCCAAATGGAGAAACGATAATAATAATATGAACAGAGCAAGCCAAAATTCACCAGGCACTGAGAGAGCTAAAGTTATTCAATGTGATATTTGTAAGAAAATTGGCCATTATACAAATCAGTGTTGGTTTAAAAATAATTCTGAAAGAGTACCCAGGAGATTCAGTCCAGATTGGCAAAGAGATAATAGAGGAACGAATTTTCGGAGAGCAATTCGTAACGGGAAGTCAAATTTTAATGAGGTACAATGTTATCGCTGTGGTAGAAAAGAACATGTTTCTAGAAATTGTTTTTCAAGATCAAGATCACCATCAATGTCACCATCACCACAAAGAGATAATGTGAATTTAAATGGACAAATTCAATGTCATTTATGCAGAAATTATGGACATATTGCAAGATCTTGTCCCAAGAATTCCGATAAATTTCAAAGACCAATTTTGAAACGAACAATTAGATTTCAGGATGAAAACCAATCAAAGAATAATGTTGCTTATGTTCAGAAAGATAAATTTAGAGAAAAAATTGAGAACGATGTCAAACAATTGAATCAAAAATTGAATCAATTGATAGCAAAATTTGAATCAGATGAAGAAACAGATTCTCATATGATGACAAGACGAAAAGTGAAGATAGATGAATCCAAACTTGATGATGTTACAAGAAACAGAGTTAAAACGGATATGCAAAGTGAAAAGAGTACAATACTTATTGCTAAGGCCAGAAAATTAGTAACAGAACCTGATGCAAATTCGCAGAAATTGACAGAAGTGTTGATAAAGCTAATGGAAATACCGTTGAGTTTAACCAAAACTAAAACTGTTATTAAACTTTGTACGGAATGTTATGCAGCAAGTGTGGAAAAGCGAGATGTATTTGAAAAGTATATGAAAGAATTTGGCCAAACTCTACGAAAAATCAAATGGTTAGACCCGATATTTATTAAAACAAATACGTTAGACGGCACCAAATCCAAGTATCAAGTTGAAGCATACGGAAAAATACGCGAGTTGAAAAGAGAAATAATGCACAAATGTGAAGTTTGGGCAGTAGAACTTGGATTTATGGGCCGAGTGTTGGAAGATGACGAATTTTTGATAGATTGTGGATTAATCCCCGGTGTTGAAAATGAGATACAAATAATAAGCATGATTGCCAATGAAAAACCAGTCAAATATGATGTCGATAAAATTAAATTTGAATTAAATGAAGCATTGATCAAGGAAGACACAGGTGATATTATTGATAAATTAAATAATATTTTGAATTTAGAATATGAAGTTCAAGATAAATTAAAAATCTTAGATTGTGTCAGACCCTATGTAAATTATGATAATAAATATAGTGAAATGATAAAAAGCTTATTCGTAAATTTTGACAAGAATTTAGAGAAAAAGGAGTTTATATTGAGCCATTCGTAATAATGTTAAAAATAAATGATCAAGAAGTGGAATGTACCAACGAGCATTGGCGTACGAAAGTGAGTAAAATACGACAGAGAGCAGCAGAAATTATGGGCAGTGATGGAATAATTGTATTGACATACAAAGGTTTTGAGTTAGATGATGATGAGTACTTATTTGATTGTGGCTGTGTACCACGAAAATTTAATGAAAATGGATCTTTGGCGAATCAGGAAACGTTTATTAATGATTTAGTTGCGATGAAACAATTTGAATTAAAGGAAGTAGAAGAAAGCTTTAAAATGAAATTACCAAACTGGGAAAATGAGATAATGAGTAATGATGATGAGATGCACGATGAACAAGAAATGAAAAGAGATGAAATAGAAAATGAAACTGGAGAGATTATTGTTAAAAATGAGATGAAGACTGAAAAAGATGAAATAGAAAATGAAGCAGAGCAGATTATTGTTGAAAATGAAATGAGAACTGAAGCTAAAAATGAGGCATATATGACCAAAATGACGATTGATAATGATATTAAAGAAAAACAATGCAGAAATTTGTATGAAATAAGATGTAAAATAATACAGAAATTTCAAGAGGAGAAAGATCAGAAAGACTCAAAGGAAACTGAGAAAATTGTACGTGCTCTAGTAAATGAATTATATGGTGAATCAACAGAGAGAATACAAGTTGAGAAATATGTGAGAAAAATCGCAAAGAAAATTAAAAATAAGATTTTGTGTAGTGTTAAAACAAGCAAAAGAAAGTATGGAGTTTTGTGATGATAATGTAATAACTGAGATGATGACAAGGAAAATGGATAGAGAGATGGTGTTAACAATTATGAGTTATATATTGTTAGAAATCGGAACATATGATTGCTCAGATATGGGAAAACAAGAGGAAATAATTAAAACGGCGAGTAAAGTTTTACATAAACATGTTGGCAAATGGATAAAAGAGAATGGAGGTTGGGAAAAGCTGATTAAACAAAAAATGAAACCAGTTGTTGAAATGAGAGGAAATTATGAAGGGGTCTTGAAACGAAAAACCATGAAATTCCCATTTTTAATGTTCATGATTATGATATTATGTGCAATTACAACTCAAACGACGTCTTTAATCGCTTATGACTGTTCTCAAACAAAAATGGGAAAGGTATATTCGATGGTAGACATGACAGAATGTCCCGATGCACATCCACTGAGTTTAACAGTGGAAAAGGAGGTAAAATATTATGTATATCAAGAGTCTGGATTCAGACACGCCACAGTGAGAGAGTGCATTGTGAAAAGAGCAAGTTTTGTATTCTATTGTGGCAAATGGAGTCACACATCATTAATAAAAATGTATGCAATACCGAGGCCAGTTGATGTAAATCCAGAAAATTGCATGGCTGCATTCCAGACCGGAGAACTGAAAATAAGTCCCGAAATTAAATTGAAGGCTAAATTGAATCATGCAATACGAGAAACGATTATTGAAAAAGGAGCCATAAAGGCCAATGGTGATTGTGAAGGCGAACCATATAAAATGAATGGGCAAATTATTGACAAAGTTGTTGTGATGGAGGAATATTTAACAGAATTGAGAGAATTTAAAGGAGCTTTTGACGATGATACAGGCAAATTACAAACTCATTCATTCTGTAAAATGAAACAGACCAGTTGTCAAACAGGAGAATCGATTTTGGTATATGAAGTAAAGACAAATTTGTGTAATTTGATACATTTGAAATCAATGAGTTTCAATGAAATGAGTGGCGAACAGTTGAGAGATAGACCGGAAAGTTTGAACGTGGAAGCAAAGCCGGATATGACAGTTAAAATTACGCAATTGAGAAAGAGAAAAACTCCAGTAGTTCTGATGTCAACTTTATTGGACGATGGGATGAGATTTATACGAAAACGAGTAGTGGATAAGTGTGGGCAAACGGTGTATGAGACGAATTATAAAGGGATCTATGTGTCCAAGAAAAGAGTCGAGGAAGCTCAAATTAAAATAAATGGACTCGTGCGGGGTTAAAAATTAAGTATCGTCAGGAACAATATAAAGAAAACTATGACAAAAAGGCGCATGAGCACGGAATAAAAATCGGAGATTCAGTATATTTAAACAGGCCAGAACCAGTAAAAGGCCTATCAACAAAATTACAAAGAACATTCAAGGGTCCATACACTGTGTGTGATGTTACAGCAACTAATTTGAAGTTATGTCCAATGAATAACAAAAGAGCAGAAACAATTATAGTTCATGCCAATCGATGTAAGAAAGTATCTGAGATAGAGTATAAATTACGATCAAAACAAAAGAAACTTAATGATGAAACAATTATTCAACAAAAATTTCAAAAAAACCTACGCCATTGGGATATATGAACAGAGTTTTATTTATAACTACAGTCTTAATAAATGTCATAGCAAATGCAAGTGGAATATCAATGAATCTACCATATGCAGTAGAAAAAGTACCCTTATTGGATAAAATCTATATATATTCAACGTTTACCAGCATTGTGTGGACATATCATTGTGAAATATCAGAACAAATAGAAGTTAGTAATCTATTGAACCCTTTCGAACCATTTGTTACGTTGAATTATGGAAAAAGCACATTATGGAAAAAGCACACACAACAAATTATAAATATCCTTGGACCATTAAACAATGTGCGTATCAAACAAATACTCCTCAAAGTATTTATAACCTTATACAAATTAACATTTGGACAAATGAATGGAGAAATTTAGTTGAAATTGAACCGATGATAAATGAAATTCACGTATATTGGAAAGCGGAAGAGCAACAGAAAGTCAGAATTGTTTTTCAAAATATTACGATTGAAACATTAAATAAAAGAAAATCTTTTGTTAAATACAAAAATTTACAAGAAAATCTCACTTACAGTCTTTCAATACATTATTACGAGAAACTCATTCATGACAATGGGACGTATATGAATAATCAATGGATAGAAGTTCAGAGTCAATATGAAGCAGTACACTTGGTTAACGGAACTAATCGAGTTCAAATGAAAATTGAGAACAATGAAATAATTGTGTCACGCCAACCAGGCCTCAGACAAAGGGTAAATATTTTTGTAAATAATAAAATTCAGGTGGTGTTAGACGAATACCAACAAAGAGCAAAGTTGAGTACCTTGAACTCAGTATCTAAACCGAAACCAAGAAATTTCGTGATCAAAATTCAATATTGCAAGCGAAAAGCAAACTCAGATCAATAGCAAGTCACTTTCATTGAAAATAAACATATTCATCTTCCTCATACTCAACCCATTAGAGAAATAATAAGTGATCATAATCTAACATTAACCATAAAACCCTCATGGTCAAAAAACGAAAGCTTTTCATTAAACTGTAAAGAAAAATCATCTCATAACAATTGTGTCGAATTGCTATTCATATGTATCATTGTGGAAATACCAAGCGGTATCCTACTCATCTACATTGTTCTAATCTTGAGAAGTAATGACAATGACAATTCTATCTGCTACTATCAATATTCTGAGCCGCAGCAGTTAGAGACATGGGTGTAGTAAGATATAATTTCATTGCATGCTATTGATATCGTAGAGCATTTCTTTCTTTCATACCTTTTATAATTACATAAAAATGACTAATAGTGATCTTGTATTGTGATTATTCGTGATCTAGAATTAAATTATCATTCCTGCAATTTGATTGGTTAAACGATTGCACTACTGATGGTAGAGTTGGGATATAAGGGTATGGTTGTTTTCAGCGACTTGACAAAATTTTTAAGGAAGAAAACGAAGAAAAACAAAGAAAATCAAATGGAGAAAATCAGCAGACCAACGAAACTATATTCACAGTATTGTAGAGAAAAAAGAAGCCGAATAGAGAAGACATATGTAATCGAAGAGAATCTGAGAATCCCAAATTGGGCAAGAACAGGCAATGAGAAAATGAGGATATGTCTAATGGAGATCGAATGGAGATCAAGAATGAAAATAGCCGAATTATTAGTGAGAAAAAATGATGAAAATTGGGAGATCCATGTATATAAAGGAATAGTGGAAATCCTAAAAAATGAAGGAACCATAACCGGAACAATGCCAAACAATTCGTCATGGAAAATGGATAAAGAAACATGGCATAAACGTATGCGAGGAGCGAATGGAACCGTGTGGTTAGTATTAGAATGCCGGAGTAAAATGCCCACAAGTAACGCGGTAGAAAGAATCATCTCAATAGAAGAAGAAAATACCTTGCTCCCGATTACTGAAGAAATGTTGAAAGACTGAAAGTCATTCCTGAGAAAATAGTTAACCACTGAAGAAATCCGAAAAAATATAATATTCATGGATGCCGAATATGGAGTAAGTGAGGACAATAGAATGATCCCACTAGCGGTATGCCTCATCGAATATACCGGGAAAATAATCTACAATGCTTTGATAACTCCGAGAGAAAAAATAAAAAACTATGTTATATAGGTTCACGGCATTACTGAAAAATTGTCTAGGAACCAAGAAGACCAATATGAGAGCCAAAGGAAAATTCAGGAACTAACAGCACGGAAAATATTGGTAGGACATGATCTACAAAACGAATTAAGATATAGTGGAGTCAACCCAAATGATTTATGGGGAATTCGGGATCTAGCAGCAGCCCAAGCTCTAACGAAAAGGAAAATCACAAAGAATGGGCAACGGTACAAATTATCGATAATTGCACAAGAAATATGCCAAATATCAATGCAAAAGGGAACGCATTCGGAGAGAGAAGATACGGACGCAGTGAGAAGAGTTTATTTGGCATTGGAAAGCGATTGGGAAGATGATATAAAAGGACCAACGCAGATATCTCACTCCCTACAAGAGTATAGAACTCGCCAACTAATAATGAATCAAAAAAGGGAATATAGTAAACTCAAAATCCCGGAAAAACCACAAGAGGAAAAAGCTGTGGAGATGCAAGAGATGGAAACAAATCTTCATACCATCGAATCAATGAAAACCATCAAGAGATATAAAGTAAAGTTATTATTAAAATCAACCATATAAAAATACTGATGAATTTCAAAAGTAATAACCTGTTTCCAATTGAAAAATAACTAATGAGTATCGCTGTAAAACTTTTACAAATTTTATGCTATTAATATTTGTTTCATTTACCGAATAAGGAACTTTATTTTTAATAACAGAATAACCAAAAGATTTCTGATAAATAATTTTATCCCTTTTCACAACCGATATTCCTAATCCTTGAATATTGTAACATGACATGGCTTTTCTTAACAATTTATCAACCTTTTCCGCGTGACTCCATTGATCGGTTTGTGAGGAAATAGTCACGGGAATTTCACAAATTAACATAAGAATAATTAAAACATTCGATTATAGTAATCATTGAAATTTAAAAAAATATTTTCTTTATCAAATTAATGCACAACTAGAAAAGTGTTGTTTATTTTATAAGTTATCATTTTTCATATTCTCTGTCCCTGACGAATGTTATTAATTCGACGAACAGAATTTAAGCACGATTTATGTGTTTTCCTACCCCATTGGATAGAAAAAAATAACTAAATTTGGAAAGGAGAGAATCAATCTCGTGTTCCCAACATGTGTATTATGCCCATCTATCTGATACTACATACACACCTACACGGTCACCTCGTTCAGCTGCAGCACTGGCTTTTACCATTGGAAAATTCGGTAATTGATGTTGTATAGATGTCACAGTGGATAGTGAATTGATTGGCGCAAGGGAAATACCAAAGAATCACAGATGAATAGATATGTCTAAAATGTCTAGTGATCCTTATAAACTGCTTATTAAATATAGTTATCATGGGCGGCAATCAAAAAAAAATATAATAATCTTTAATGTGCACCTAGATACCATCCCCAAAATAAGCGAAAATGGAAACAATAATATAAACAATCTTAAATAGAGATGCCTTTGAAATGAGAAATTTTTAATTAATGAATTAATATTATTATTAATTAGTATTATTATTATTGATAATATTTTTATTATTAATAATTATTTAGCATTATTATTCTTATCGTTATGACTATTGTTACTATTATTGTTATCGTCATCGTCATCATTAGTATAATTATAATCGCTTTCAATGTTTTATTGCATAAAATTCTTAATCTACTGAAGCACAAACGAAAAACAGACTTGATATTTTTATTTTTTTTCCTTTGTGAGTCTGAATTTCTAATATTTTTCCATTCATTGTGATTTCACTCTGATTATTGATTTTCATGAACTCCGTGCTTGAAATTTCAATTTTTAAAATTTTTTTTTGTTCTCGTTGTCGATATTGATAAATTGGGTGCATGTTTTGACAGATTTTTTGGGATTATTTATTTAATTAGATTGAGAACAATTTGATTAATATTATTTTTATTAATAAAATTTGTATTATTAGTGTTATTGATATTGGTGTTATTATTATTATTACGAGGAATAATTATTTTATTTTATTACAACGAACAACATAACTAAATTTCAAAATATTAATTTATTTCGAGGACGGAATTTTTTTAAAGGGGGGAGATATGTTGAGGATACCTAAATAATAATTAATAAAGAAATAAATAAAATCACCCGGGGGAAGATCACCATGAAAAACGGGACGATCTATTGGAACTCAGAAAAGAAAACGGAAGTAAATAGAAATTAAAAATGAGAAAGAAAAAGGAAATAAAAGTTATCAAACAAGAAAATAAAAATCAAGATCAGTACTAATTAATTAGTACAAAAAGGAAAAGAAATTTTGAAATCAGGGAAAAAGCAAAATATCTCGACATCTGTCAGAGATAAGGCTGACAAAGCGGAGAACGCAAAAAAATGGAAATGGGAAAACGAAAGCTGTCACCAGTGCCATAAATAAAATAACTATATAAGGGAAAACTGGTGAACATGAAATTAGAACAAAAAGGGGAACAAAAAGAGACGACAAATTTAGAAGGAAAATTAAAGACGATTTGGAAGATGATTTGAGATACGATTTGAGAAATAAAATTATTGGAGAAAATTAGACGTTGGACGAAACGTTGTTGAACAAACGATTGTCAAAATAATTGTAAAGGAAATAATTGTGGAAAATAATTATTGGAGAAAAGTTGAAGAGAAAAATTAGTTGAATAATAAAACGAAAAGAAGTTATTGATTATTTGAATAAAGTTTGAAAGAAAGTCAAAGAAAACAACCAGCTCAGAATCCCAGTTTATAAACCAATCAGTAATTTGTGATTTTTTAATCCGGTGTTATACGAAAGTGCTATTCCTCACCGAGTGTTGCAATAAGCACTGTATAGTCACCCAACAGAGTGTTGAATTTATTGTCAGTGTCAACTGAAAGTTTATTTGTGATTATCAATAAAGATTTCTGTTGTCAAGTGTTATTTGTGAATTATATAAAGACACGCTTGGAGTCAGAGTAACATTAAATTTTATCACCAACACAATAACCCAACAGAGGGATAGAATAATTAAGACCACAATAAAATTTCTAATTGGGAAGGAATTTAACAAAAAAATTAAATAAAACTACTAAAATTTTAAACTTCAAATCGTTCAAATTTAACAGGCAAATTTGTATTAGAAATTTAGTATTTATACAGTGATCGCCAATGCAGTGCCAATGGGGTACTCCACCTTGGTGATGACTTCAACTCTAAAATCAACCAAATTTAATAGTGTATATTCAGTAATGGAACAAATTCAATGGAGCCGGACAATTTATTATGGATATCTGAAGATGCATCGCAACCACGTAAGACAAGACTCAATCGCTATCAACGACAACAGGAAAATTCCAAATTACCTGAGAGTGGATGACAGAAGAATGAAAGCAAGAATTCTTAAAGTCAGCAGAAAATCGGTAGGAATAATTGAAGAAGGCGACATTTCTAGCAGAAATGAATATATGCTCCATGTAGTAGAATTTTACATTTTTATTGATAATTATGGGCCAAAACATAACCTCAATTAGGTTATTTTTCTTACTCCTGTTTTGGCGCCCCCAACGTCCTGAAAAAAGAATTTAAAAAAAACTATATAGCGATAATTTACTATAGCAAATTATCGCTATAAAAAAAATCGAAAATAAAATTGAAAGCAAAGCTAACAAAAACAATAAATAGAGATTTCTATAGCTTGATCGCAATTACCCCTTTTCTTCCAAGATAATCTACAAGAAGATGTAAAGACTTTTCTGAAGCTTGATTACAATTGCCGATTTCTTTCAAGCTAACCTAAAAGAAGATATAAAGACATTTCTGAAATTTGATTACAATTGTCCATTTCTTCCAAGCTAATCTAAAAGAAGATACAAAGACATTCCCTAAATCAGGTCAAATAAATTTTATTCATTAATAAACGTTTTGTAGTTATATTGTTTCTTATTCATCATTTTGTCAAGGTTTTATAAACACGCACATATACACGCACCCCAATTGTCCCGCCACAATTTTTAACGGTGACTCTATCGGGCTCATCAAATTCCTTACAACATAGACAATCAAATACTAACTACATACCCATTACACGCACAATAGTACGTCACATAGATACTGTAAATCAATTAAGTATAGATAAACCCTCGGACATAATAACACTCCACATAATTAAGGGTGTCTAAATTACCAACATTTGAAGTATCTCTAAAAAATTATACCAAATTTCGAGTAGGAGTATATTCAGTTTCAATTTGAATCAAAATCACTAAAATTTTCATGTAAAACGCGCTTCCTTAATGGATAAAACTTTGAAGAGCAAAATTAAATTACTGTAAATTGGAATATTTATCGCAAATTTTCGAAAGACTAATAAATATTGCAGTGGAATATTAACTGATGAAATAGAATTATCTATGGTCGCAAACGATCTGGGCAGTTGTGGTTATTAATGATTGGTTAGAACTACTGAATAAACGCATCTATAATGTAAAAATAAAATCATTACATGTATATTATATAAACATACAAATTTACCTGTGTGTTGATGTTTAGCGTTGCAATGAATAAACGCATTTAATATAGAAAGTGGTAGAAAAAATAAACTGACACACACAAACACAACACATAGTAAAAAATGCATGCAAATTTTCGATATGTAGAATCGTTGTAATGAATAAACGCACTTAATAAATCATTTACATACATTTTTAGAAAAAAATGACCGATAAAATTTTGACGAAAATTCCGAAAACTCAACTTTGAGTTGTATAGATAATAAAGACATTATTTCGTAAGATTTATCTTCAATTTTTAATAAATTTAATATTAGTTTTTTTAATAAAACATGACAAAATTCGACTAATTAATCCCTTTAAAAATGTTTATTTATATTTAAAAAAATATCTGACTTACATTATATCGAAATAATTCCAAATAACTTCATAAAATTTCATAAAAATCCTAAATAAAATCCTGAAAAATTAATTAAAAATAATTTATAATAAAAAATGTTGCTAAAAAGTATTATTTAAGAGCTTGGAATAATGATCTCATATCTATATGGATCAATATTCAAGCCTTAAAGCTTACTTTAAATAAAAAAAATTACTTGAAAGCCATTTCTAAAATGGTTAAATACAAATAGTTAAATAGCTAATAAAATAAGTAGTTAAACTGAATGCATGTTCACGCGTAGTTAAATTAACCACATGCATTCCAAAAAATTTCATAAAGAACGACGCATCTATAATTGGTTGTACAGACCAACCCATATTATAGATGCGTTTATTCAGTGCAAACGGGTGTAATAATAATAATAATATATTAATAAAAATATTAATTAATAAATTCCTCTTAGAGGAAATTTTCTGTTATCACAATTAGTAGCCCTTATGTGCTTTTAATCTCTATTTAGCGGCACTTTAAAAAAATTTTTGGTTTACCGTTTTCTGGACAACTTGTCAAGATAACAGATTTTATTTTGATGCGCTATAAAGTTGCCAGAAAAGTTTTTAAATTTATTTTATTATTTAAAATTTTAATTATTATGAATTTTTTATTTTTATTTTTTTTAGAGCCACTGAACCCCACCCATACACCAAAACGAAATATTTTTTTGAAAATCTCTATCCAAGTTTTTTCTTTTTTCATGCCCATCAAAACCCAAATTGTGTTGACACATCATCAATAAAGCGAGTAGATGACATGTGTTTTCCATCATCCTGGGCGTGCTGAAAGTATGAGTAGGCGTAAAGATTCCAGTCAGTAGTGAACGAAACGCATGAGACGTAAGTCCTTCCATCGGCAGTCAGTACGGTTAAGTCGGAGCATGGTGAAAGAGTAGTCCTAAGGCAGGGGCTCACATGTTTCATCATGTTCCGCCGTCATAGCTGCAATACCAACATGATGCAAATCATGGGTACCATGATGTGAGAACAGTCATTTGGCACAAAACATAGGTTCGACAATTCTGTGTTTCTAAGTTTGGTAAGAAATCTTCATCGCCTAGTAGGCAAAACGATCTAGTATCGACCGAGTGGCGTCCCAACACAACCAAAAACCAGGTTAAATAAATTCTTGTGTAATTTATCGATTATAGAAATTAGTTCGTGAATTTTTAAAATGTAACATTTGTAAATGTAAAATATAATCTAAAACGATTGAAGTCGAAGAGTATAATTTTAAAATTTAAATGCGAGAATTCTAGCTATGCATTACAAATTATTATCTGAATTAGTTTTATAATTATTATTTTAATAAATTTAATGTTTGAAAACTGTTTATCAGCTTTAATTAATGCTGTTTATGTAACTGCAGATAGGAAGCCAGTTTATCAAAGTCTGGATGCAGGTTTGTTGTCGCAAGTATCATCAAACCATTCAAATTTGAATCAGTGAACGAGCTCGATTTTTGTTCTTTATCAGTATTGTACCCGAAAATGATTAGTCACATCTGTGCGTGGACCCAAAACGGCATATATAACGTTGAGCAAACGACCGCAAATGCTCGAATTCATTTGCTGGCAGCAAATGCCAGAATGATATCATATTGTAATTTATTGTTATATTTTTGAATTGCAATTAGGATTTGTGGTATACGGTTATTTTTATCATCAAGTACGTGAAAAAAAATTAAAACTATATAGTTTAATTTACTATAGTAAATTATCACTATAGAAAATTACAAAATCAAAAAAAAATCAATAAATAAATTAATAGGAAATTGAATTTAGAAGCTAAGGGACAAGAAAAATTAGGAAAATTTAAAAGACAGCAACAATAATTGAACCAGAGCAAAATAATTGAATTACAAAAATTAGAAGATCAAAGAAAGAAGACAACGATAACTGAACAAGAGTAGAATATCGAATGACAGAGATAGGAATAACTAACAAGAAAGTGACTATAATTAATCCCGAATAAAATAGTAGGAATTACAAAGATCGGAATAGTTGATAAGAGAATAACAACAATTTGTTCAGAGCAAAACAATTGAAATTAAACTCAGACGAGCCGCCAATCCTTATATCAATTACTACCACAGAATAAAGATCAAATTCAGTGAACCCAAAAATCAAATTATAAATTAGTATAAAAGATCGTAACAATCAGTGACTTCCCATTATTCACGAAAAATTCAGAACTTTCAAAGGTCCTTAATTTTGTCGTTATTAAATAAACTTTTTGAAAGATTAATTCGTTTGCTAAATTTAATTGTTTTGATATCTATTATTTTAATAGTTATTCATTCGTCATATTACATACAATCACTCCAGCTGTTTCGAGACAGTCCTTTTTAAAGGAGACTCGGCTGGCTCCTAACAAAACTTCCCTAACAACATAATAACAATACACAGTAAAAAACATACATATAAAAACTTTCGATCTTAACACATATCATTGGCAGATGACACAACAGGAAGCTCAGCAAATCTTCCTTTCAGAACCGGGTTACATTTCAAATCAAGTTATATTTTTAATAACGGATACACAAAATTCGCAAATCATACAGATTGGCTTTCTTTTACGACTAAAGATAAACATCTATCTATCTTTCCAGTCATCATTAAATTAGAGTTAGAAAGTACCTTGCTCCCGATTCCCGAAGAAATGTTGAATCACCTGGGTAAATAATTTATATACATACAGATTAAATGCTAAGATAAGCATAATTAACATCATTTTGTAGAGATTTCTAAACTAAATTTATTTTAAGAAATATTGATTATTTCATGTCAAAATTGATCTTTCAAAATCTATAATACATAAAAACTTTATATATGATCGTGTAGGGAATTTTGTTTTGATTTGAAAAGCTAAATATATTTTAAGAAATATTTCTGTTTTATCAAAATTGAAAATTTGAAAATTCTGTAATTTCTAAAATCTTTACATATAATTTTGCAGATAATTTATTTTTCTGGCATCGAACAAAAATAATGTTTTATTTTTATCATTATTATTATTATTATTATTATTATTATTATTATTATTATTATTATTATTATTATTATTAAATTCGATTATTGTAGCCATTTATAAAAAAGACTGACCAATCAAATTCACGCACATGAACTGCAATATAATTGTTTAATTTACATGTCTGTGGCATTTCCTTTGTCTGAATGAATTTGCTTTAATGATTTATTTTTCAATATTGTTCAAAAACATTACTTTAAATACTGAAATAAAGCAATGCATGATATATAAAACAATTATTGACAATCTACAATAGTGTAAAGATGTTATTTCTGCAACTCAGTATGAAACAACGATTGATACTTTATTCTTATGAAATTATAGCAAGATTATATTTTGATTTTTGATTTGTAATATCATTTTTTATTTATTCATTTATGTTATTTATTTATCATTAATCTCAATTCTCAATATTAACCTTCATCAATTGTATTGTAATATTTTTGGGTGATTGATTTTAAAACTATTTCGTTCTCAAAAATATTCGTAATGGAATTAATTCTGGTGCACAACATATCAATTCCGTTAGGATTTTCGGATATAGAATCGCCCTTGGCTGTGAGAATTATAATAATGATAATAAGAATTAAATGAATCAAATAAAAAAATTAAATTTAGGGGGTGAATGTTGGTGGAATGGACAAAGTCCTAATAAAAGTAAGTGAAGAAACCTGACGAAAATCATTAGAATACTTACCGACAAGAAAAATAAATCTAAAAGGTCAGGTTAAATGCTTTGATTAACATAAATTGTGAGAACTTGTCAAATAAGGGAAATTGATCAAGTAATGTGAATTTGAAATTAAATCAAATAAAAGTTAGTGAAACTAGCGAGGTTTACAAGATTTTAAAATTAAGTTTAAGAGTTCTGGCACGAATCCAGATTGACGGACATGTAACATTTGAAGTAATTATTGATAAAAAGAAGTAACAAATGAAGAACTCAGAAGCTAATAAGATAGAATTAAAACGAATTCATGTAGATAATGAAAAATTAACAGATATGTTATATAAGCCATGCCAAACTACGGCCCACCGACTGATTTCCTCCAGCCTCTTGACTTCTAAAATAAACCGTTAGTAACCAGTTTTTCTACAGCACTCAATCGACAGATCAAGTGTCCATGCTTTCGTTGGAACATTTACTACTGGAGTAGATACATCCATTATTTATTTCAATGTCTTTTTGAATAAAATCTTTATTCGAATTAGTTGTATGTCTCTACACTTATTTATTACATTCATTCAACATTATTTTTATAATCATTTTCAATCGTGCATTAAAATAAAATAATATAAATATCGTCAACCAATTAATTCATAATAAATATTAAATCAATGTTTATAATAATTATTTATAATAATTCAGAATACCACCGATTTAATGAACAGTGAACTCCAGAATATTTTTTGTGGAATCCAAGTATATGCTGCTGATTTGGTTAATTTGTAGACAAACAGTTGCTGTTAGATAAGAATTTAAGTTAGAGACATTACTGCATGCAGATTAGATTAAACGAAAAATATTGTTAAAATCTAATTTTACCAAAAATTAATAAATATAAAATCAGCGCAATTACATAAAAATTTTAAAAAATCAATAGAACGCAACTAAGAAGCCTATCTAGAATTACACGTGGGTGACTCAAAAAAGAAAGCTAGATGCTGTATTTCACACCACAAATTCAAAAAATTAGGTCAAATATTGACCATCTTGCCATTCAATTTACGATCAAGCGCATTTACCAGTTTTCCTAATTTGTGATTATAATCAAAAATGCAATGTTTAGACATTAGTTTAGATCAGTGCTTTCCAACCTTTTCATGCTTGTCACACACTTTTTAGACTTCCATCAATTCGCGACACAGCAAATCAGTTTTACCAGAAAACCAGACATCATACAACTTACGCCATATGGTAAACCGTTATACAAGAGACAATGAAACATAGTTAAATATAAATATCGAAATAAATGGCAGAAAAGGATAGTTCATGACTGAAAACAAGATTTAATGTAGATGGTATCGTTTATAAATAGGGTAAACAAGCGTACTTGCAGCTAAAACACGACGGACTATATATGTGTATTGTATTTCAGTCTAACAATCGTTAAAAAGTTTATAAAATTAAGGGACTCTTTGGCTTTTCATTATGTTCACGAGACACACCTATGCAGCACTGCCGACACACCAGTTGGAAAGCTCTGGTTTAGATATTCAATCACTTTATATCATTTTTTATTATTATAATGACACAGTTTGTTAATCGATCACTGGAAATGAAATGAAATATTATGACAAATAAAGTTTAGAAATGATATGATGATGTTTAGTTGTGGTAATTAACGCGTTAATTAATTTTATCTTTGATAAAAGTTTGTAATAAAAAGCATTATTTTTCTTATTGTTTTTTATTATTTAATTTTAACAGGTGCAATACACCTATAATAATTCACACTCACACACACACACACTTCTTTTTAAAGGAGACACTGCTGAATGGCGCCGGAAAGAACGATATCTTTACAAACCAATTGAATATGTGGCTATGGGGATCAATAGTTAAATTCAAAAAAATTGTACTTAGGAATCAGCGGTGAATCTCAATTATTTAATTTGCGTTAAAATGTATAGATTAAATGGTGTGGAATGGTGATCATCGATGACTGAGAAAAATATTTAATAAGTAAGTTTGAAAGTTTTGAGGCTTAGAATTGTAAAGTTTTTTTGACCAGTAGGGAAATTGTTTTAAAGGTCGACTTGTTTGCGCCCAATGTTGAAGATTAGGCAATTCAATTATTTGGAATCACGAAACCGCATATGAGTCTCAATGTCTCTCAATTGACAATTGACAACTGATTTGTGTATTTCAGGATTAAATACTAGTTTGTAAGGAATGTTAATTTCCATATCCAAACCTTCGTGACATTCTTTTGTATTGCTAAGGAATAGCTTCCTATTTTCACTCGAATAGACAATTAGAACTAGGTGTACCAAATCATGTAGAAAGCTTTCTTATTCGATTGAAAATATTGTGTTGAATAATAAAATATTTCATTATATAAGATTTGTAAATATTTCGGCTAAACTGTCTAACAGCTGACCAGTTGCTCTTTCAATTTCGTCCGTATTATTTTTAATCGTTGCTAACCAATATGCTAAATCTTTGACTTTTGGTTACCCTTTTATAACGCATTTTGAATTAATATTGAAGCTAATGAAGGAAATCTTAAATTGGTGCCTGCTTCAAGCAAATTCTTAGGAAATGAATCGCCAAACTGCTTATGACAAAAACGCCTTTTGCTGAACTAATTTTGGTCAATTGCTTTGTTTTTTTGTTATTGGATCTGACATTAGGAGACTTTAATTTGCTTCTCAATCGGTTTCATTAAGTTGGAAGTTAAATATGGAAATGGAAAATTTTCTTTCTTTCATTTCATTCAATTTTATCCCTAAATGAAAGCAACAATAAATGTGATCATGGAAGCCCAGTGGCCAAAATTGATAATTCTTTTTTCATTAGAATTGGCTTTATAAACAGAGATATTTAAAAATAACCAATTTCCAAATTTAAGATAAATTTGGTTTCTGCTTTCTAATCATTACAAATTCATTGGATATTTCAGAATGATCATAAATAAACTCCATCGCTAAGCAATAAAACTAAATGTATCTTATGGGGTATCTCCGCAAGGGGGAAATAGGGCCAATAAGTGCATAGGACATCACTAGCAATCCCTTCAGCTACAATTTACACTTTCATTAAAATCCGAATAAAAAGTTTCAGACTATTATTTAACTTGTCATTTGCAAGAAAATTTACTAATTAAAAGACAGTTGTTTTATCTTTATATATAATTTTGTTCTGAAAACATTATAGAAATTATAGCCTAAAACATATTTAGTACAAGCAAATCTACAAGCCTATAAATTGGATGTTCTAAATCTCTAGTACTTAGCAAGTATTTAAGGTTTTTATTTGTTCGTATTAGTAATCTTTTCAACATTCTGCATCTTTCAAAAATGTCTCTACTACTAAATTTTCATAATTATTAGTCAGATTATGCAGATATTGAGTAAAGTAAATATTTAATTTTTATTGCAGTTTTAAATATATACACCTAACTCTTTTTTTAAGTTTTACTTACATAAGGAAATTTTAATAAACTGGTAATGTTATTTTTTTAGATTTAAAAATTTTTTATTAAGTGTTTTTGTTTTAATTTTTATTATAGCCGATTAATAAGATGCCTAAACCAACGAAAAATAATCGGAAGCGACAAGCGATTTCTTTGGAAACTAAAATAAAAATCTTAGACAGTCTTGAGAGAGGCGTAGGTCCCACATCTGTTGGCAAAGATTTTAGTTTAAGTGAAGCGACTATCAGAACCATAAAAAAGCCGCTAAGGATCGAGTAACGTTTTTATTGTGTAGTAACGCATCTGGAGATAAGATTTTAAAGCCACTGTTAATCAACAGGTCATTAATGCCACGAGCTTTGAAAGGCAAGAATATTAAACAGCTGCCAGTCCATTGGATGGCTAATAGAAAGGAGTGGATGACAGGAGAATTCTTTACAAAATGGTTCCAAGAATGCTTCGTTCCTGAAGTTCAAAAATATATGGAAAAGAGTCTTCAATTCAAAGTACTTTTATTCGTCGATAATGCACCCAGCCATCCTGTACTACACCATCCAAAACTTATATAATATGGTTTGAAGATTTACTATTTTTTGCACGGTTTTTTAGAACAACTAATGGTTCCTTTTTCTATTTTACACGGTTTTCTATAATTGTAGAACACATCCTCAATTTTACTATGGTTAACGTGTCTTTTTTACACGATTTTCGTTCGAACGTATCTACCGTGTAAAAAAAGAGTTGGGTGTATTTCCTTTAACCACGTAACAGCAGCTCATCTGTTCGGGAACTTGTGACAAGTTACTTGTCGTTTCAATAATTCGATGCTTTTATTATTTATTTAACATAGGAGGGTTCAAAAAGTCATCTAAAATTCAGATTAGGTCAGCTAGAACAAATAATAAAAAATACGGTATGATGATGTGTCATTCATCGCCTTCAACATTACATTAAGTAGATAGACATTTTATCGTAGCTTTACAGAGGCGAGATACTACTGGTTAAAAATGTGGTTTTTTTTATTATTTTAATGTATTATTTTAAAGAAATTAACATAATAAATTGCAATTTTTGGTCACCTACACATAAAAATTTAGTCTGTTTAGTTGTTGATAACCATTTAAATAACTTTTTTTTAATTTTTAAAAAATATCATCTATAACTAAATGAAGCTTTTAAAAACTTTAATTTAATCGAGTATAATATACAAATATTACCAACTTGACTATGATTTATGGTTTTATTTATTTCAATAATTTTCACCTTAATGTTTGTAAGACATTAGATCAAAACAATATATAAGGTACACGATATTTCAGCACATCATTTATATATATATATATATACTTGATAAAGGCTGTGTCGAAATATCGTGTACCTAATAAATTTTGATATATTGAGTTAAAAATTCCAATTTTGTTGTTTTCAATAACAAATTCCAATTTCGGAGTTTTATCGAAAACAAATTTGAAATGCAATTCAAATTCAAGTATAAAAGATCATCAAATAGCAAATAAAATAGCTCGGTATCTACCCCTGAGATTACATTAATAAAAAAGATTCAATAAAATGCAAGTCCCTTTGAGATAAATATCGATATGATTGAAATAAGTTAAAATCAATTTTAAATTTAGAATGTAACCAATAAACTGTAAGTTTGAAAATTTAATATTTTGTTTAGGAATTATTGATTGATACCAAAGAACACGAAGGAAATTACCTATATTATTGTTAAATAGAGGTTATATTTATATTCATGTTTTTGAATTCTAAATGACATAGATATTTCAATGATACACTTATTTACATTAGTGTTATGAATAGTTTTGTGTTTATTGTCATTATATTATTTTTTGGTTTTTCTTATTTACTTCCTATAGTAAATACGTTGACAACAAACTATAGGGAATTCAAAAATAATAATCAAAAATCGATATTAAAGAATTGAATATAGGTCGGTTTAACTTTGGACATTAACTTGGAAATTTCTCATCAATTGAAAGTAAGGTAATTTGAAAACCAAAGAAGACAAAAAGGATTATAAAATAGAAAACGATCACCGAACATATTGAGAATCCGAAATCAAATTACAATTCAATCATTCCCAAAGATCAAACAACTTTGAGTGTTTCGTAAATCTACTTACTCAACTATTCTATAACGAACTTCACAACTAATAGCCAAATCAAAAGAACCGAGTGTTTTGAATGGATCCCCTCATTTAACTTTATCCTACAAATACCCTTCGAGATTCTATAACAATAGTCGTAATATTACCCAAAAATTCAGAATAAAATTCAAGTTCAAACGTTCCCAAAGATTGAAAAGTGCGTTTTATTTACTTTCGTTAATAAAATTTGTAGCAGTGATTCATAATTGTAATATTGTTATTTACTTACTAACCTACACGCAAATACCCCAGCTGTCCCGAGACAGGTTTTTCTAAAGGCGACTCGACTGGGTCCTACAAATTTCATCCACCTTCGAATACAAATACATCATTCTCATACACTTACATTACCTGCATTTACGTTACTATATTTAGATATATTTTATTATTTTGGAGAAAGTTATATTAGAGACAGTGATGGGATGAGTATTGGTTGAAATAAAATGGTTCTATAAAATTAAATTAACTTAACAAAATTTGTCCTCATGAAAAATTTTCATACAAAAAATAATTAAGCACTCAAGTACTTAATAAATAAAATGTCAATGAATGAACTCACAAGCACCAACAGGTGCAATATAATAATTTTTACCCAAACTACATTTCTAACATACAGTACAATAAAGAAAAATCATACGAAATCTCTGTCATAATTTTGGTGAGGGAAGATATTTATTTATTAGCAAGACTTGAACCACTATTATTTTAATTATTTGTATAGAAAATCTAGTTGAGTATTTAAATACAACATTATTAATAGACAGTCCCATAGCTGTACCCTAACTAATATATATTAGGTGTACCCATAAGTAATCAATTATTTAAGTGGCAACAAAAAAAAAGAATTTAACTACATTCAATTATATTTTTAATCGATTATCTAGGACCTCTTTGCCATCTTGTTAGTAGACTTTCAATTTCCCTTTCATAAAATTCAGTATCCTTTGAAGAAAAATATGCTTCTAGGTGAGTTTGAACATCGTCCACATTCAGGTAAATGTTCCATGGAAAGGAATAAATGGTGCTATGTAAAACATCCCAGTTTAACTGTCTTATTGTTTCTTGGGTAAATCTTGCTGTATCCGGTCGGGTTTTTATCATGTTGCAATATTACCCCTTTTCTGTTTTAATACATTTTTTGTTATTAATTCGTTTAATTTAGATTTATTAATTTTATTAAAATTTAGTTGAGTACTAAATTAAATAAAAACTTTATTTCACATAATTTTAATATTTATTTACTTTTATATATACATTTAAGATGAGTGAAAGTATTCTTGAACTCAGATTAAATAATTGTTGTTCCAAGATGAATGAACCAATCCAAATCATTGAATAATATATGAAGGAAAGCCATATTATGGATATAAACAAATTAAAACCTTAGATGTGGATGCTACTATAATTACTTGTCAAAATACGAAACGAGCGATAGATAAGCTTGTTAAGTTGTTGAATTTAGAAAAAAGGCCGAGGAACAATTTCTGTATCATTAAAAGATACTGCGATTGCTAGCGAGAAAAAATCGAAATACAAAACTACAAAGACTTCAATTAAACCCATATGTAAAAAATCAATAGAATCCCCATATGAACAATCATAAGATGAAAAATAATACAAATATTTTTAATATAAATTTTTGAAATTATTATAATAAAAACATTTAGTTAAAATGAAATTATTTTATTTTTCTAATATAAATTCGAAATATATAAAGCATTTAATTAATAAAAAATAATCAATTACCAAATCAATTACCAAATCACATTACCAAATGTAGAGCCTCTGACAAGCAATTTTATTAATTTAATAATTGAACAAAAATATATATTATTGAATTAATAAAATTAAAATTAAAAATCAAAAACAATTGTTTAAATAATCTTTTACTTTCTCTTTTTACGAAAATCATTATCAAATTCAATTAAAAAAAATCATCAAATTCAAACATGTCTAACGAAGTAACTGAAGTCGTCACTGAAGTCGAACAAGTTGAAGAAGTTGAAGAATCATCAAATCGAGTCAAAATCAACGGATTAAATATGTCAGAAATACAGGAAACAGAAACCTTCCTTGTACTCACAATGATATCTCTAGTGATGTTCAAGTTCTTCGACAATGTTAATATCAATAAATTATTTTTTCATATTTATATTTTAATTAACTTAAAAACTAGACATAAAATATATTAATAAACACACATACACTATTTATTTTATAATATTATAATAAAATAGTTTTGCTTGAGAATTGAAAAGTGTTTGTTGAATATATTCCCACTGAGCTATCTAAGTTGTCGATTTTTCTCATTTTTAAAGCTTTAAATATTTATTAGTTTTGAAATTTGCAGATTTTATAGTTTTATAGAGTAGTTAGGTAACTAGTCCTTCCAGCTCAAACTCCAGATACTCTCTTACTCAAACACCCCCCTCCTCAACCGAACGTTTATGAGTGGAATTCTAAGGTCTTTTGTGTTGGGTGTTTGAACTGGAAGACTAGATCCCTCACTACTGTTGGCAATACAATTCAGCCGTAACTGTTTCTCCCGGTTTCAATAGTTCCAAATGAAATATGCCACCACAGTCCCACGAAACGCACAATAACACCATCTTTAAAGTGAGTGATGATTTAGAAGTGGGATGTGGGACCTATATACCCTGCCTGCAAACCTTCCCGATATCTTTGTACTGTTAACCAACTAGCATGAAGAGTTTTTGCTATTTCCTGGATACTCTGTTTGGGATTCGTTTCCACCAGTGTTTTAAAGTGTCATTATCAAACCCTACCAGGTGCCAACTTCCATCGCTATCAGACAAGTCAAACTAACCGTTAGTTTCAATATGTCCCCATATACATATCACAATTTTTTTTTGTTGCAACCGTTACACTAAAACTCGATCAAAAATGATATATGTGCGTGGGCGCGCGCGCAATAATATTAAATTTGTAGGGTATATATTAAACCAGATCAAAGCTAACTGGGTTTCGATAACAAATATAGCAAGTAAAGATAAGGAACATCAACCAATCAAATTATATATTTTTAAAAACTATTATTTCAACATTTAAAACCTTAAAAATTCGGAACTACTAAATACTTGTCAACCCAAAATGAAATAATCCAATGTTTAATCAGTGAATAAATTATCGTCATCTTCAAAAATATCAGTCATTAAATTGAGATTCATCATGTTTCCCTAACATAAACATATTATGATTCTATTATTCTATGCTTGTTAATTACCATATTGTTAGAGGCGGAACCAAATGTAACTTTGATATCAGATTTTATTTGGGATAGAGAATTACTACAAAATGAAAATTCATCATTCAAAATTAGAAATTTGTACCAACTTTTGTAACTGTGGCAATGAATCTAAATTTGATATGCAAATGCTATGATTGACTCCACAAATAGAAATATCATGTATAAATCAATAAAATATGTGACAAAATAATTAGTTAAGAAATAAAACTGGAAAAGCTCAATTATTAAAAACACTAACAACAAATTTAATTAATTTGAATCGATGGAGTAATTAAATAGTTACATAGAAAATACGAAATTTATTGAGTGTTTAAAAGGTTCATAATACATCCCAATGAAGCCCGTAAAATGAGGTTTCAAAGTTTGGGTTATATGCCGTGCTGTAACTGTATACTTGTTAAACTTTCAGGTTTACGAGTGAAAGACATTATCTGATGCTGGAGTGATAATCCTCGGGGACAAAGTGGTCCTGTATATGACTCATCCTTATGCATATTTCGGATATTTTAGAATTTTTGACAATTTTTTTTATTCTTTTTCCATCGTATATAAACTATTGGAAAAGAAATTATTTGCTTGTAGCACTATTCTCCAAACAAGAAAATTATTTCTTAAAAATAAATTATGCTCAGACAAGGATCTTATCTTTGGGAAATCAGAATTTGCCACAAGCAAATCTATTTCTGTCATAAAATGGAAGGGTCGCTGCAGTAAATCTGTTTGTGTTTTTACCAACATGCACAAAGAATCTGAAACAACTACAATTAAGAGAACTAATAAAATGGGAAAGGAACTAGAAAGATGTCCAAAACGCAATTTCTGACTAATATTAAGTTATGGGGGAGTCGATCGTTTTGAATAATTGATCGCCCGGGTTCTCCACCAGTTAATTAATTTTTGTTTTTTTGTAATTTATTCCTTTTAGGGACCCCCCATTGATTTTAATTTATTATAGTTGAACTCGTCTCATTATTTAGCAATCGCCCATACCAGTTTCCCCCGGAAATTATTCATTCTTAACATTATTTTGATTTTTAATTAATAATTTGTACTTTAAATTTTATTTTGAATTTGGTTTTTATCGATTTTCACCTCATTTTTGTACCTCTCTGTTAAACCCCAACATATATCCCCCTTTAATTTAGATTCGACCTCAAATCTGTATGTATATGTTGGGCTAGAACTGATTTCTAGACCCAAACTACCAATTGTGACCGAAACGTGTAGGTACACAGCAAGTAAAAAAGCACCAAGTATAATTAAATATTAAAACCTACACCAAGTAAACAATAATAATTAAAGGAGAAAACAACAGAAAAATAAACACAGAAATTAAATAAAATTATACCAAAAGCAAGAAGTGATGCAAAATCTAACTCAAAAATAACCAAATAAACATAGAATTACAAAAAGCAAACTCGAATAACTTAAAAGATGGCAAAAACAGTAAAAAATTCCAGAAAAACCCAGAACATTCCATAAAAATGGCGATGACCATCATAAAAGCTACTTTAAACAATAAAACTTAGAAAAATAAATAAATTAGTCATAAAAATAAAAAATCGTAAAAAGAAATTCATAAAAAAAATCAATTAAAATAAAAGTTAAATTAAAAGTAAAATAGAATGTTCTGGAACCGTTCCAAATCCATCATGGACGTAAATTAATGAAAAAATAATTAGAAAATAAAAATTTAAAAATAAAAACAAAAATTATAGCACTAAAATTTCCTTTAAAAATATCAAAATTACAAAATAGAAAATTCTGGAATAAAAAGAATTCGAGTTTGTTTTAATGCATCAATACATACACGTGTACAAAATAGGTATATATACTGACACGTTTCAGTCACAATGATCACTTTTATGCCAAATTCTTTTTTGCGAAAACTTGAAGATCACATTGATAGTGAGTATTTGTTATTTGATTTTTGAAGTATAATGATATTATTTATTTTATTTTGACTTAACTTTGATCGTTATTGTTAATATTAATTATGCTTAGATCAAACCCTGCTTATTATTTTTATCTAATGTAAGAAGGGTCGGCGGCGTATTGATACATATGCGTCTCTGATCAGTCCTACATTCGAACATTTCTAAATATTTTAGCACATGCAGACATGCAATATATCTTATATATTTTTTTTGTTTGGTCATCGGAGGTCGGCCACTTCATGGTTCTACCATGGAGTTGTGTCGATAAAACCCCTCCGCTATGGCTCCATATATGTTATTTATCGGTCGACAGTGATGTTTCGACTCAACATTACAGTAGGGCTTGTCGTAGCGGTCACAGTGGGGCCGTGTAAGCAAGCATTCTTCCCGAGTACAAGCAAACATATTTAATCTCAACATTAAAAATCGTAGACAATAGGGTTACACTAAGGTCATAATTGAGTAGAACTCAGACCTAACTAAACACAATCTTACAATTCGGTAATGTAGTCGGCTGGACATCATTAAGGAACTCAGCTATAGCTACACGTTTGTCGAACCTCTTTGAGAAATAAATTTTTCGTATCAGCGTAAATACCTTTCTCGGAATTAACCGTAATAATGCTCATCAAGAAGTTCGACAAGCGTGAATCATAAAATTAAATATAAACTCCTTAAAAATCAAATTATACCCACACATCATGGTTAATATGCAGTCTGTAAATCCCCTAAGTCCATCATAAAATAGAGGTTCATATCGTAGGATATAATTCTTACCTAGAAAGAATAGCTCATAAATGCCTAATGTTAGTAAATTATGAAATACAACCTCATAGTACACTTAAATATCAATCTATGAATGTATAATATACCTGGACTATAAAATATAATTTTGAATTACCCTTAAAAGTATGATCTCGAAACGTATAATATTACTAATTCATAAAATATAATTTTATATTTGCCAAATACATAGTATTCCTAAACGGTAAAATACAACTTAATACTATACTTAAAAATATAATTCATAAATATGTACTATCTCTAAAATTATAAAATAATTTGATATTGTAATTTGTAAATATGTAATACTCCTAAAGAATAGAAAATAATTTTATATCGAACTTAAAAATATAATGTATAAATATGTAATACTCCTAAAGTATAAAAAATAATTTTATATCGAACTTAAAAATATAATGTAATACTCCTAAAGTATAAAAAGTAATTTGATATTGCACTTAAAAATATAATTTATAAATATTAAATGATGAAATCTAACTTTATATTGTTCTCGAAAACATAACTTGTAAGTATTTCATAATAAAACTGAACTTTAGGTCTTATTGAATATATAATATATAAAGATATAATAATCCTAAAGGGTAAATATACCGTTATATTATCCCTAAAGCGTAAGCTATGAACATTGAATTATAATATATACCTTTGTATTAGCCTTAAAAATGCAATGTATTATTGCGTAATGATAAAATATAACCTTATTTACAATCCATAAACGTTAAAGTACAAGATGCATCTCCAAGAACATAATGTGTATATGTATAATAGTTCTGAATTATGAGCTAGAATTTTATAATCCACTTAAATACATACATATCTAAACCAGAAACTATAATTTTATATAAAGAATATAACTTATAAATGTCGGAGTTATAAATTATAATTCCATAATACCTCAATGTATCATTTATAAAAACCTAGGTTATAAAGTAGAATTATGCCCTTTCACTTAAATATATAATTTATTATAAACTATACTTTGATTAAATGTGTAAGTTATAAATACCTGAAGTGTAACTTTAATAGATTATGGAATCTAGTTTTAAAATATAAGGTAGAAAATATAATAGAATTTTATAAATCATTTATATATTTAGTTATTTAAATTAGAAATTAGGGTTTTCATATAACAATATGCTTGGATAGCAATGAGAAAGAGGCTATAAAAGGAGTTAAATAGAACAGATCCTCCTAACGGTAGTCGTTAACTGACAGCCACCCGCTCATGTCACATTACCAACGTTACTCCCCAACAGATGCCAAGAGCTCAAATAACATTATGATTTACCCAATTACAATACCGTTACACAACAATGATATCGTAGCACAAAATGACATGTTATTATTTCTTATTCGTACAAATCAAACTGACAGAGTGTAAATTAATTCAGCATTCTTATCAATGAAATACCTAAGTAAAAGTACTATAAATAAATCATGATTGAAATTTTTATATGTTGTATTTATATGAAGTATTTATATGTTGATGAGTGAAGTGATCTCTGTTCGGCAGTATTAAAATCAAAGTCTTTAGGTTCTGATTCTCTAGCTTGATGCCTGTATTTGACAAATTTTAAAAGAAAAACTAAAAATTATACAAAGAATTACCAATTGCCTGTCTCTACAACCCTGCTGTAATGACTTGCATCACCTTTAAAAGATCCGGGGGGACAATTCATTTAAATTCTCATAAAACGGCCATGATTTTAGCTAATTAAACAACGATTACTGTGATAAAACAAAAAGGCCTTAAATCAGGGTGACGATAATAATGGTAAATGCTTAAATTTGATTAAAAGTTATTTAATTTTAAGTAGTTAAAAATTAAATTGGTAAAACCTATACACCAACTTTAAATTTTTTTTTTATTAAAGTTATTTAATTTTAAGTAGTTAAAAATTAAATTGGTAAAACCTATGAACAAAACTTATTTTCTTTGGATAACAGCCAGTTAATTTTAAGTAGTTAACAATCAAATTGGGAAAACGTATAAACAAAACTTATTTTTTCTTTGATAAAAGTAGTTATAACAATCGTAATAAACTTAGTCATTGATATGTGAGTTAATTCGATGTATTTTATTATGACGACCATTAATAAGTGACGCGAGTTAAACGGGTATTAACGTTTACATTCCAGGCATGGCACCACCAAACGATAACCTCAGCAGCGAAGAGGACGAACAATGGACAATCACCCGCCTTCGCACGCGGTACATCTGGCACCATATTCATCGATGGTGTCAGGGGCGGGACCTGGACTGTTCCAATCGGATTATCCGGACCGGCCCAGAGCCCGATGCCCAGGCATGGGTGAAGGTGGAACCGGACAATGACTTGTTGCAGGAGGCCCGCGATCGGGCATTGATCGAGTTGGAAGCGGCCCAGATGCGGCTGAGGAGGATAGAACTCCAGATCAGAGCCGAAGCAGAAGGGAAAACCCCAGAGGAGCTGGAGGGGGCAGTTGCCCCTCCACGGAAACGAGGAAGGCCCCGCAAGAACCCGGTCTAGCTCACCGGGAGTGACAATGTGGAGTGATATAATTAGTGATATTATGTTGTGCCGGATTTTTCTTTGTTCTTGTAGTAATTAGGACAATTTGTAAAATTTGTTTTATTACTAAAACGTTTATGTGATTGTTCATCGTGCACATTTGTCGTACTATAGATCATCTTTTGGACATTGCATATAAGTCATATTGCGTATGGGGTACTCCCAGGGACAGGATGACCCTCCCTATCCTTCATCTGTTAATTCTATATAGTTAATTGTATCGCTTTTATGTATATGGAGACCAGTTGTAGAGCTTCATTTTCCCTTCATTTAGTGTACAAATTCCTCGAAAACCTACGAAAGGACCGTGAACAGGCCCAACATCAAGCCGAAGAACTTCGAAGTCGGGTCGAGAAACTCAAGATCAAGTGCCGAGAACTCGAAAGTACGTGGTTCAGTCCGGCCGACATGAAAAAACAAACTACGCGCATCTCACAACTCCAGACCCAGGCGGAGCAAGATCAACTCGAGATCCGAGCGCTGAAGCTACAAGTGCGCTCGCTCGAGAGTAAATTGAACGAAAGATTTGTCCAGGACACCCTTTGCGAGCAGATTCGTCCACTTTCCGTGGAGTTGGCCCAGATATACCCACCAGCCCAGGCAAGCAAGCCGAAACGCAAACGGCTAGGGCGGAATACCCGTGACAAATTGAAGAGGGCCTGGCTAGCCGAACAGGAGAAATTGAAAGAAATGGAAGCCAATCCACAATCCTGAGAGACGTTCGAGAGTGCGTAAACAAACCTTGTCATATAGTAGTAATTAAATAAATGATCCGTTATCTAATGAGTATGTGATTGAACTTTGCGGTTGTCTGAAACAGGATGATTGGCGGGAGGCACTTGGAAAAACAATCTCGAAGAGGGACCGAAATAAACCGGACACGTGCCTTCTATCGGCGTCCGTGAACCCATGGAGTCCTCGACAATTACAGTGCTTGACGCGCTCACTTTTTGCGAGTACTCAACCCCTTGGTACAGTACCAACGTTGATTGCTCAACGGGTACCAAGAGGAACACAATGTTGTATTCTGGGTTAAGCTGGTAACAGCACTTAAACATTCAACCACCAGTAACCCACCATATATAATAAGTCCAATTTACCATACAGTAATAATAATAATAATAATAATAATAATAATAATAATAATAATAATAATAATAATAATTGTAATAGCATTTTATATTTTTTAATCGTCCGAAATAAAAAATATTAAAAAAAAAACTATATAGCGATAGTTTACTATAGTAAACTATCGCTATAGTAAGAAAAAAAAATCAATGAAAAAAATTGAATGAAAATTGGAAATTATAAAAGGAATTCAACTATTATTCAAGAAAATTACCAAAGATACATGAAACAGAAGAAACTGAAATCGAACGGAATAACCAAATAAATTGTGAAGCAGGACTATATCTTATTCAAGAAGGAGATTAAGGTTTTTATTTGACATTTAATAAAAGCGTTATTATTGTTCATCGTTAATTTTATTTATACTTTTAATCAAATTGTAAAATTTATAATCATATTTTATTTGTAATTACCATATCTGCAAATATAACACGCACCCCGATTGTCCCGCCACAAGTTTTAACGGTGACTCTTTCGGGCTCTTCGAATTTCTTTTAACACGCATAAGACTTCATTAACTTAACAATTAACACACAAATATAATAGGAACTCATTAACATAACAATAATAAATATAATAATAATAATAATAATAATAATAATAATAATAATAATAATAATAATAATAATAATAATAATAACAATAATAATAATAATAATAATAATAATAATAATAATAATAATAATAATAATAACAATAATAATAATAACAATTGTTTACAGAAAACATTGTTTACAGACCAAGAAGCCGACTTTCTTTATTAACTTTAGAAATATAATCCAACACAACTGTTATCATTTCATCTGTGAAGTCATCATAATATTGTTGCAACCATTCTTTGTTTTTTTCCCCTGATTGATCGCATATTGAATTCAAAACATTGGATAATTGTTCAACACTTCTGCTAGCAACCATTTGAACTTGTGTTTATCCTTTTAAGAGCTCGATTAAATAGAATATCATATTCCTTCTTGTCGGCAGTTCAATATTCTGCTTTATTATTCTTTGACATGAAAGGATGAACAAAACTATTAGTGACATTTGACAAAAGATCTATGGTTTGACTTGTAATTCTAAACGGAGTTCTAGCATCATATGTAGCACTATCTTTTGCAGCAATTATTCTGTCGATACTTGGTCCAATAGAAGGGTCATAATATTCACCAGATGATTTAATAACATTTTCCGACGATTGTTCGAGATTCTTCATTTTTTAAAATTCCCCAAAATATAACCGGTTAGAACAATTGCAAACCACAAAATCATTTCAATTCTATAAACTAAATAAAACTTCAATATAAAAAAAAACCTATTTCTCGCGTCTGTGTGCGCACACTAACAAGAATCGGTCTAATCATACCGCGCACACAAAAGCGATACAAAACCACGCCAAATCGGTGGAAACAACAATAATAACAATACTAATAATAGTAATAGATTGATATCTACCTATCTCTTTTGCCTTTGCAATTGATTTTAAATCTGAGATATTTTTATTGAAATTTCCTTATTCGACTCCCTCCATCATCCTCACACTACTTGGACACATTAATGTGAATAATGACGGTAATAATACTAAGGATAATAAAAATAATTCCTATTGATAACAATAACGATAATAATATGAATTTTTTGTTTTGAATAATAATGATAATTATAATTATAATCAATAATATTAATAACGATAGCAAAAATAATTGGTTAATTATGAGGTTAATTCGCGTCTATGTGCGCTTTTTACTTTTTTTTGTATTTGGGTTGTGTGCGCACACAGACGCGGACAATTGTCGCATTATTAGTTTATCTCGCGTCTGTGTGCGCTTTTACTTTGTTGATTTGATTTGTGTGCGCACACAGACGCGGACAATTGTGGTATGATATTTGGAATTTAGTCAGATTAGTTTTTTTGATCAATTTCGGGTTTTGATGGTATCGGTTGGATTTTAGATTGTTCGAGAGTTATGTTATCTGGAATTGTGGTTTTAAAGAATTGATTTATAATTTTGATTTGAATTTTCGGCCTTAGTGAATTATTCCAGAAAAATAATTATTCCAAAATATATTTAAAATTATTCAACATTGTATTAGAAGTTATTCCGCAATGTATTTAAAATATTCCAAAATTTAATTTAAAATTATCCAACAATATATTTAAAATTTTTAAAATAGTAAGGAAATATTTTTATTACCTTTAAAAAACACTTTGTCAGCCATATAATTAAAAATCGATATCTAAGAAATAAATTAATTATTTTATAGGATTTAAAAATTATTTTTTTGTATCCATGTTTAGTGACGAATACGATTTTTTGAAAATTCTGCACCGAATGCCAGAAAAAGCGAAGCACCATAATTCTTGACATGCTTAAGAGCATAAAAAAATATTTCTGTAAAAGAAATCGCTGAAAGCGAGAAAATCACCTTGCAACGTGCATATAATATCATTAAAAAAATTTATGATAATATGAGTGACGAGGAAATACTTCAAAAGAAAAAAGGACGAAAGAAAGAAAATAAAACTGAAGTTAAAAATCAAATATCCCAGTTTTTGCTACGTGATGCTTTTTTTACACAAACGGAAATGTAACATAAATTAAATGCATTAAATTATAGTGTTTCTCAAAGTGGGGTATCAAAGATTTTAAAAGAAATGAACTTTACAAGAAAGAGACTTGTGTAATGTATTGTAATTCTTTATTTTTTTGGTTTTGTTAATCATATGGTATGAATGCAAATAACAATTCTGCACGTTGCACGTGGAGAAGGTTTTTTATTTTATTTTTGAAAAAAAAAACTATATAGTGATAATTTACCATAGTAAATTATCACTAGGAAAAATTACAAAATTAAAAAATCGAAATTAATTGAATTAAAAAATTAACCTAAATCAAAAATTTGATAATCTCGGATTTCTGCTCTAAGAAGATTCAAAAGATTTTGATTCTAATATAGAAAATTCGGATCCCAACTCTAATTAGGAAGATACAAAAGATTCTGATTTTAATTTAGAAAATTCGGATCCCAACTCTAATTAGGAAGATACAGAAGATTCTGATTCTAATATATAAATTCAGATTTCAACTCCAATTAAGAAGATTCAAAAGATTCTTATTCTAATATAGAAAAACCAGATTTCTCCTCAAATTAAGAAGATTCGAGAGATTCAGGTTCTAATATAAAATTTCAGATTTCTCTAATTAAGAAGGTTCGAAAGATCGAAGTCCTAATACAGAAAATATAGGTTTCAATATAAACCGAAAATTCTTTTACCTAGTACCTACTATAACTAGTTGATCCAAGTAGTATTATTTTTGTTTTGTTCAATAAATGTTGTGACACTATAATTACTATTGTTAAATATTAATTATATTTTTTTACTTATTATTGTCGCATTACAAAACACAGCCTGCACCCCGATTGTCCCGCCACAAGTTTTAACGGAGACTCTTTCGGGCACTTCAATTTTCTTATTAAACAACAAAACTACGAAACTAACAAATACCATACAACCTAACACTTGTAAGAATTCCTGAAGAAAGGAATTCCATAAAAAACATTGATCGAAGACAAATATATGCACGAGAAAAATTTTCTTTCTCGGAGAAATTCAGTTTATTGCAGACTTGAATTTAGTTTTTCTTGATGAGACTGGTGCAAATTTGCATCAAACCCGAAACTAGGGGTATTCACCCAAAAATGTAAAAGCATACAAAAATGTGAAGGGTAACAGAGGAATGAATATTAGTTGCATGGTTGTAATTAAGAACTCAGGAATTTTAGGACTTAAAATTAAGGATGGCGCGTTTGATGGACTTGTAGCTGAACATGTTGATGACAATAAAATTGATCTTATGTATCTTGAATTAAAACACTTAAAATTAAGGATGGCGCGTTTGATGGCGAGAGCTTCATTGAATTTATAATTTTATTTTTGATTCCTCATTTTAGAAATAATACAAATGATGTTCTCATTATGGACAATTGTAGGTTTCATCACCGAAGAGATGTGATAAATCTTTTAATAACAAATAATATCAATTACAACTTTCTTCCAGCTTATTCTCCGTAGCTCAACCCAATTGAAGTATATTTCAGCCACTTTAAATATTCCTTAGCTTCAATACACCCGATGCCTAAAAACAGAGACGAACTCAAAATAAGAATAAATAATGTTTTAAGCAATGAAAGAATTGAGTTTATTGGGGGGGGGGGGTTCTCATATGAGAAAATATTTGGAAAAGGCTTTAGCGCAACAAGAATTTATCTGATATGAGTAAATCAACTAGTTCAAATTATATCTTAAAAAATAAAAAAATTATTTTGTAATTATTTAAGTTTTACTTTTATAAATTATCATAAAGAATATTTTTTGTTTTGTTTACTTATTTTAAACAGATTTTTAGATGATTTTAAATATATTTTTAGCTGATTCTAAATATATTTTTAGATAATTTTAAATATATTGTTGAATAATTTTAAATATATTGTAGAATAACCCTAATACAAATGAAAACTTGTACAAAGTTATTGAAGTAATTGACTTCGACATTCACCAAAATAATTCAATTTGTATAATCTAATTTATTTTAGGTTTTCAACTAATTGCATTTTGGGCAGCAATCAAAATACACAACATCCAGGAGAGAACCGATCGCCAGCCAATCAAGACAGCAGAATCTCATGTGTGCATGTAATACACATTTCATAAATGAAGATTCTCAGATTTTATTTATTTATTTTGAGAATTTTCTTAGAATATTTGCAGTGAAGATTTTATTCGATTAGCATGTCCAAATGAATTATCAAGTATTCTATTTATTATTATTTTTTGATTATTAATTAATATTTTGTACTTTAAATTTTACTTTGAATTTGGAGACTTTATCGATTTTCACCTCATTTTTGTGCCTCTCCTGTTGAACAAAATGATAAAGCTTGATTGATGAAAAAAGTATTTGGTGTGACAATCTGAAGGATCCTTAAGGTAACTTGATTTAATTTTAACGTGATCAGAAAAAAAGTAACACGTGTCTGCATCTGTTTAGTAAAAATAATGTATTTGTGTTTAGTGAAATCCTAACATTAATTTAGTAATAAAATTTATTTAAAAAATTAATTACGTTTTAAGAGATGTAAGGCAAAAACTGAAAGTTAAATCTCTGGTATTTTAAAATTCTCTCGTTGACATTTCGTTTTAGAATTAAAGTCCTATTAATGTTATTTTCATATATTATCGTTTCACAAATGATCTACAGGGGTCGGCAAATGGTCGATCGCGTAATGATTTCAAGTCTATCGCGGAGTACTAGAAATTTTTATTTCTGTGTGTATAAAAATACTTTTTTGAATTTAAAATTTTTCTTACTAAATATTTTTTTTAAATTTCAAATTTTAAAAAAGTTACGTTCACAATAATAGAGTAGGCTTGTGATTTTGTTCTTTAAAAAAGTAAACGAGATTAAAGTTTTTTTGTTTAGTTTTAAGTACAATGTTAAAGAGTGCGTTGAGAATTTAAATTAAAACTAATTTATTATATAAAATTATTTAAAAAAAATATGAAATGAACCGTGGCGAAAAAAAGAACAAACTATCATTTGCTTGATTTGCAACTCCAGCGTTGCAATATGTAAAAGAGGAAACCTTGAGAGACATTTCAAACGAAACATGAAAATGAAAGCACAAGGTTTCCACTTAATAGTGAAATCAGAAAGAAGAAGGTTGAGAATCTTAAATAAAGTCTAAATTATCAACAAACTTCCTTCAAATAGCAAGCTAGCAAAAATGAAGCGGCTACTTTAGCATCCTTTCGTGTCTGCAAAGTTTTGGCTATTAGAAAAACCATTTGAAGATGGTGAATATTTAAAACAAGCACAAATCAATCCAAAAAAAGTAAACAGCGCACACAGACGCGAGAACCGATAATTAACCAATTATTATTATTATTATTATTACATTTTTTCGATAAAGAAATGATGCTGCGTGAAACAAATTTATTTAAAACCAGAAAAGATATGCATCAATCGACAAAATATGAAAAACTGGGAAAATTGTATTCCTGTAAGCTGATATTTCATACCAGAATGTTATCCAAAAGGCAAATGAAAGACTATTGGTTATTGGATCCATTACTTCTAACTGCAGTATTCAATAGGCATATGTCAAGAAGTCAAGAAATCAAGAAAGTCTTATCCCATGAAAAGAAAGAATATCATTCAAATATATATATATATATATATATATATATATATATATATATATATATATATATATACCATCATTTCGAAATAAAATTGTTCAATCTTGCTGATTGCTCAACCCGAATCATCCCTGATTTTATAATTTACATTGGAAAAGATTCCAATATAACTCGTCATGATGGCCTTGGACAAACTGGATTATAACTTTGAAACAGTTTTTGAATAAAGAACATATCCTTTATGTTGATAATTGGTACACAAGCCCAAAACATTTCAATTTGCTTTTCAACAATATGGAGCATGTGGAACCGCAAGAAATAGAAGGATTATCCCAAGATGACTAGAAAACTAGATAAAAATAGGTGAAGTGGAAAAAGCTGCGAATGGAACTTTACTTGCATTGAAATGGAAGGACAAAATGGATGTATTTATGCTGTCATCAATCAATTCAAATATAATGTCTGGTACTGGTAAACGAACTCTAACCAATGAAATCATAAGGAAACCACAATGCATTGTCGACTATAACATGAAAATGGGCGCATTCGATCACATAGATATGCAAATGTCTTTTACAGAATGTGTACAAAAAACTATAGTGGTATAAAAAATTATTTCAACTCGTACATAATATACAAGAAAAAAGAAAAAATCAAGCATGTCACTAAATGATTTCAAAAAAGAACTTGTTCAACAAATACTCGAAAAATATAAAACTGATGCTTCAGTTGTTGGTAGACCGTCCTGCAAGAATGGTAGAAAGACACTTTCCTGACTATGTTGGTGGTTCAAGAGGTTCAAGAAGACAAAGAAAAAGATGTGTTGCCTGTTCGTAAGCAGTTAATAAGGTCAAAACTCTTTATAAAGATGAACAATTTGATGTTGGCTTGTGCGTTCACACTTGTTTCAAATCTTATCACACAAATGTTACTTACTAATATTATATCAATTCACATTCAACCAAAATATTCAACTATTTTAGAATTTTTATAACATTTTTAGAAATTAATTTTCTTCTAACTCAAAGGATTTTTCAAATTTTTTAAATGTGTAAAATTATTATCATAAAGTAATCTTCCAAATAAATTTACTTTGGTTGGAAAAAAATTTGGGACTCAAAGGGTTAAGGAAATTGTCAAAACTTCAAAAATTAGTAAATAAAAACATTAAAAAAATTATTAACTTCGTTTGATTTTATATATTAAAAAATCTACTATTAGAGAATTTCTAAAATTTCCATTCAATATTTTGAGCAAAAAATCGCAATAATCAAATTTTAAATTGGAAAATTTCAGAATCGGAACGAAAATTTTCTATTAATATTTCATAAATGGCTTTCAGTTCTTAATTGTTTCTCATTATTTTCTTATCATAAATAAGTAGCACATTAAACCAGATCACATCCATGAATTGAAATGCTAGATAAGAACACTGCTCAAATTTTCGAAATTTTCGAAGTCCAGTAATGTAGGATGGCTATTGAAAGAAAAAATTCTTAAAGACAATGATGTAGATCCTTCTACCGGTTACCGATAAAAAAATTTAAAATTTAATATTCGATCAATAGTGAACCATGTGAAAGATTTTTCTAAAGCAAACAATATTGGAAAATGAAAAATTATAAATTCATTTTTAACCTATAGAATGCTGAGGAGAGCGATGTCACTCTTTATTGTTTGAGCCAAGAGCACGTGATCGTGAAAACTTTGACACATAACCTTAAACTGTCAAATGGTTGGCGGTTGATGGTACTGTGTTTCTCTGTATAAAGTGTGAAGTTACAATTTACGTATGACATTTTCATTACTATATCTGTTATTTGTGCATAAACAGCATTTATTTATTATATATTTTTAGCCCATAAAAATTACGATGTCTTCCGAAGAAATAAACGATTTCAGTGATACCAGCGTCATTTATATACATCATACATTTATATACACCTCGAAACCTCAAATGATGACAAGATTGAATGTGAAGATGTCGGCAAGAATATAGCTGAAAATGGTTTTATTGAAATTTAACCTGACCAAGATATACTTCATCGATCAACTCCATTTTCATTAAAATGTGTTAAAAATTATGAAAGACATTAAATATTTTAAAAAATCCCACCTCTTCATCGTTTTTTGTTCAGCAAATTTGAATAGTATATAGAAAAAACGGTCAGCACTCAAATGGTTAAAAATCAAGATTTAAATCAGCTGGAAATTAGTAAAGAGAATGCTTGTTAAATACCCCAGTATACAAAATCAAAGGAAGTTCAGTTATTAAATAAACATTTTAGAATAAGACTTGTTATTTTAATATTAGATTAACACTCTCAGTGCCATATCAATCATTTATGACTGACAGTTCTCTGCCGCTCGCACCACAACCACAATATTTTTCTGTCACCTTCTCAATTCCTATAATAAAGTTATTAAATTTCGTTTAACATAACTGTGTCAGTTCGATTTGTTTGACAGAGACTTTTTTTAAATAAACTTATTAGACCAATGTGTCTGACAATAACATGTTAAAAAATGAGTGTTTTTCTGTGGCACTGAGAGTATTAACATTAATATGAAGATTTAGTAAATTTTCGTTGTACTTGATCTGATATATATTATGATCGGTATAATTATAACATTTACTAAACCTAATTCAATGGTTCCCTTTAGTTAAAAAATATTTAGATTTGTCAAATATACCTCTATGATATGTATCGCATAAGAAGGGTTATCATCTGGGACCATAGAAATCATGTTTTTGGGTTTCTTTATAAAAAAACCGAATAGGATTTATTATTTTCGGCAAAATATTGATGAGAAATTAAATCTCAGAGATTGAGAATAGTCCTCTCACACACCATACGATGAATAAAACTTTTTAATTGGAACTTCTGTCTCAGTAATGATGAAGGTTTCATTGACTACCGATGTATTTAATATATGTAGTGGCTACAATGAACAGTATGGCGTTTTATGAAATGAATAATTGAAAAACTCTCGCTTATGATGAAAATAGCGGCGTTGATCTAAGAATTCCAGATAGAAAAAACTTTAGTGATACCGGGTTTTTACAGTTCGAGAGTTTTTGCTGAAATAGATAAGCATATTTATTTTTTAATGTTAAGAAAATCACAAGGGAATTTTTATTTTAGCAAACAACAATTTATAATATTTTAACCTTTTTATCTTTAAAATTTGTACGTAGCACATTAAACCAGATCATATCCATGAATTGAAATGCTAGATAAGAACACTGCTCAAATTTTCGAAATTTTCGAAGTCCAGTAATGTAGGATGGCTATTGAAAGAAAAAATTCTTAAAGACAATGATGTAGATCCTTCTACCGGTTACCGAAAACCCGGAAAGGAAAATAATTGAGAATTTTGTCAAGAAATTCCATCTGTTCATTAGTTCTGAACCACGTTCCCAGTGCTAAGTCGATAGAATAAACTAGTGAAAGAGGAAATATCGGTAGCTAAGTAAAAGTCATTTAGTATTTCGTGGTCAATGACAACTGAAGCCATTGTAATAATTTAATTGAAAAAAAAGACCTGAAATAATAAATATATATGTCTATGTATGTGAGCAGGCCTTGATTTGCGCAAAAATTGAATCCAAGGAAAACCGACTCAAATTGTAACTCATTGTAACCTTAATTTTACACTTACTTAAATGCATTTCCAATGAAAAATGTCAATTTCTTGACTCGATTCAATTTATTTGTACTTTAATTTCTTTGTTACATTTATTTTTTGATAGAATAATTTTAAAATGTCGATGCAAATTGAATAAAAGACACAAATTGGATCAATGTAAATCAGTGGTTCTCAAACTTTTTTGATCGCGACCCAAATTTTTGACATTTCATGCCAAAAATTTTATTGCGACCCACATGACAAAGATTAATTTTAAAATAAATGTTTATTTAATGAGATGAATGTAGTTGCTTAGATCTTTCCATAAGTCATCGCGACCCACCAAAAATTCTTTCGCGACCCAAAAATGGGTCGCGACCCATAGTTTGAGAAACACTGGTGTAAATCTAGGCCCAGATATTTATATATAAGCCTATTATCAGACTAAATGGTAAAAACTTACAATATTTTAACTTATAATTAAAAATCTACGATATTTTCAAAGAAAAATATAATTGTATAATTTATGTTATTTTACTTGTGTTAGGAGATGAAAGAACATTAAAGATTTTGAAACTTAAATATTACACAATAGGAACAAATAGGCACAGGATAAATAAACATGTGGACAATATATAATATATATCCCACAATATCTATGGGATTATGTGACATTACCATATTGATAATAACTTATATTTGATTATTAACAATTTGATGTGAACTAAATTATTTATTTATGCAATTATATTGATTCGTGGTGACATTATAATAAAATAAACCCCATACGAATAAATTTATCTTATTTTTTGATAATATTAAAATTTTCTATTTTTATTGTTTGTTGTTATTATTATTATTATTATTATTATTATTATTATTATTATTATTATTCAATCAACATATGCTGATTGTTTTAAGTGCACTGTGGCACAATATTTACTTGTGTTCGTGCGCAATTCAGATCAACGATTTGGTTGATTATTTACTTTGTGGGAGAAGTCAACCATTTGGTTGATTGTGTTTGTTTTTCGGAATTGTTTATTTTGTGCAATAAGTGCACTATGGAAAAATTTAATTTAAAATTTTAATTAAAAATTTTTTTTTTCAAATTAGAAGTATAACGGGAAATTCAAAATTAATTAATAATATGATAATAATAGTACAATTTTACAAATGCTGCAAAACAAAATGCAATGAGACTTATACATATGCCAAATTTGAAAAAAACTAAGAATTTCAGCTAAAAACAACCCCCTCCCTATTTGATGATAAATTACAAAAATATAATTGATTATTTAATAAAATATCATAAAGACATACAAAATCGAATACAATGAAAATTATTTTAACATTGTTCAAATCAACATATAGTTTAAATCTTTTATTGAATTATTAGGAATACTTATTGATTAATTGTTTTAGATCAATGACAAAGAAAAATACATTACAGATTCTGGATAAAGGAATAATTCCAAAAATAGTAACAATTAAAATCTGCACTTTTTAAACAGAAATTCTATTGACTTTAACAGAAAAGAGTGTATCGACATTCAAAATAGAGTGTCAACAGGGATTTTATATATAAGTCGACTGATTTCTCAGTCAAATTACCCAAAAAATAAAAGCATCTAAGAAGAATTGCAATAAATATATAAAAACATTAATTATTTTTTTGAGGTGATTGTTAATTTTATATTATTTAATTTGTAATTGTGATAATCAAATAAATTTATTGAACCAGTGTTTGTGTTCTTATTTATATAGGAACCATCAAGTTGAGATTTGAGAACCTTAACACTTGTAATTTTTATTTAACAGATCTATGTTTAAATATTGTGTTAAATAAATATGGCTAAAATAACTAACCTTATTTCTTCCAGTACTGTGGAGCCGGAGCCGAAGCTGATTAAAATAGTTTGGATCTGGCTCCAACCCCAAAAAAATTATAAATTTTAAGGGAAATTTTCAACATTATTAAATAAAACTTACATACATACAAACAACAATTGAGAATTTGTATAACTATTTATTTAATTATTTTTAGTTATTGATTTTACTAACAGTATCTAAGAATATTTTAAAAATTTAACTTATAAACATGAAATAAAATACAGACTGGTCTTATTCAAAATTAATTGTTAAAAAGAAAATCTGAAAAAAGCATTGTTGCCTTTTTATTGTAACAATAAAAATTAAAATACTATACCGTTGTAATTTACAAATGTTACGGTTTTTTTAAAAATGTAATACTTTTGTATAAATACACGCTCATATTTATTGGAGAGCATCGGTAATTTTTTTAAATTGAAATACCTAACTAAATTGTGAAAGTTTGATTTTCGTCGTCCTATTAAAAAATAAAATTTAACTGTTTAAAATATATAAACTTTAATAAGTTCAAAAAATTAAATATTATCCTTATTTAATATTTATACTTAATTTCGTATTTTTGAAGGACTGAATAATTCTGCACTATTTAATTATTTTACAATTATACCAGATGGTAACTTCTATAAATGTCTATGCTTTTCAAAAAAGTGAGACAAAGAGCAAATGTGCAAGGCGCAATTTAAAGCTTGTAAAACAAAAATTTAAAAAAATCAATCATGAATAAAAAATAAGAATTCAAAAAAAATTGTCTTATTTTTATACATATTGATTAACCCTTT
>CAUHTR010008005.1:103536-163092 GCA_959609185.1 Schmidtea polychroa
GCGCAAGTGGTTAATGGAAGAAATCGGTAGTTAAATTATTAATTAATATATTGTATCAATTTAAATATATTGAATAATAAAATGATTATCGAATAACAAATATATATAAATTATTAATTTATGACAATATTGAATGAAAAACCTTATATTGAGTGTCATTAAAAAAATAATTTTTACCGCGCTCAACACTGAACAAGTGTTATTATTTCTACTCGGTTTTGATTTTAATAAAGACAGCCATATAAAGCCTTTTCACCGTCGGATTCATCAGTATTTTGAAAAAAAATATGAAATCCAACTTTTCATTAAAGATAACACCAAAAACTGGAAAATTAAATAGAATATGCTGCATTTTTATGGAATCATGCAAAAAAAGAACAGAAACAAGCCATTTATACATTAATCCTTGAAATTGGCATTACATCTGATACGTATTAGAAACATAATAATTTCCCAAAATTAATACAACAGCTTTTGCAAGTTAATCTTAAAGAGGTTATTCGAATGATCGGAACCTTCCTTGATGTATGTTTATATTATTTTTAAAAATTACATTTTAAGATAATGATAATTGTTGATTTTATTTATTGATTGAACTATATTTACTGGCAAATGCGATGGACTGAGGCAAGGATAGAGAGGATATATCAAAAGTCGACGTACCGTTCGCTAGTTTCTCACAGGTGAGAGTTTCCATCAGAAATTTAGAAACTTCTCTCGCACCCCATGTTAAGAATTACTATTTTAAGATTAGAAAACGTAATCAATCTAGTTTATTGGTTTTTCAAAAAATCTGCAAGATAGAATAACTTATATAATCGCTGGCATTTCTGAAAATTTAGTCGAATATGTCTATAGAAAACTACAGAATCGCATATTCCTTTGTATTAGCAATGAAAATGGGCATGTTAAAAATTAACAACAATTAAAAATGTTTCTATTTTTGCTAATTTTTCTATCAATCTCATATGGTTACAGAGCTACAGGTATTTTAATTGCACGCGGAGTTCATGAATTAGAAAGCTCATAGCTGAGACGGAACGCCAAGGACCCCTTATCCCCTTACCAATTTTGTTATACCGCTACACCTGGAAGTCCTTGCCAAAAATTATATATAATCCCTTCTCATAAATTTTTTAACCCCTCCCATTAAAAATATTTTGGATTTGTTGTAAATCTTTTTGATGGATTTCAAAGATTTATAGTTATTTAGATTCTCAATCTCCTCAACAAATTGATATCGATTTACAAAAAAAATATTTTTATGTTGCTTTTTTTAAATGTTGAACACTTAATTTTTGTTTAAATCAATATTATAACATCTACAAGCTGGTAATAATGATTTATTAAAACATCTTAAACTCTATATTATCATGTCTGAAATAATAACATCTTTTAAAAAAACTTGTAATAAGCATGGTAAATAAAATTCTAAGCATCATATCACGCCGAAAATAACAAGTTTTATCAAGTCTGACCTACAAATTCAGTTTATATATTACATTCAGATTTTTAGCAATTTTTTCCGAAAATTTGAAATTAAGATTAAATTTTTATAATTAATTTATTTTTATTTATTGAAATATTTTTATTTATAGAAATCCAGAAAAACAATGTCGGAAAATAGAAACGATTTTTTTTAATAATATTAACTATATTAAATTGAGAAATTATAAATTGCAATATTTAATTATTTTAGTTTTAAATTATTATAGTCATAAAACGTACGTTTGTTTGTCATCAATCAATACCATTATATATTTTTATCGATCTATATATTATTGCAATTATAATATTAATAGACAAATAATTTTACTTCCGTGAATTATTACGCATTATTACTTCCGCAACTAGTTCATATTAATCTTTAAATAACTCAACATAACTCAACTTTTCATGTCAGACTTTCGGATTTATATGGAACATTTTTATATATATGATTCGGGAGAGATATAACAGATGATCATTCAGATGATGCTAATTTGTCAACTAATTTGTCTATAGGCCCGAATGGCTGACTTCAGCTATTGTGGAGACATTCAACTTATCGTACCCTGTTAGGTTTTAGTACTATACTTTTAGTTTATTATCAAATCGCTGAATTTACAACTATAAAACATAGTGGAGGTGCGTGGCATTTCGAGTGTGACATGTCTGACGGGACATTAAAACGACATCTCGCGAGATTAGGCAAGGAAACTCTTCTAAGGAAACCTTCTAATCTCATGAGGCGTCATCTTTATGTCAAAAATATATAAGTAGATAGATTTTTTGAGACTTGCTTCACGAAAAATATAAAAATATGCAATCTATTATGATAATAATAAAAGAAAAAATATACGAATTATGAATGTTAAAAGTAATATTTTTCTTGTGAGCACTACAGAAAATGAAATGAAACAATTAAAATACATATAAATGAAAATTTGAAGTGTTTTGTAAAGATAGCATAAGCCAAAATTTTGTAAAAGTAATTTTTTATTGGTTTGCACAACCAATCCGTATCGACCGCGCCTACGCATTTCGATAAGTTTAATTTTTAAATTTTTGATTTAAATTCCAATCGATTTGGTTGGTCCATTTTATTTTTTGTCTTAATTGTTGGTTTTTACTTTTATTTTTATATTTTCCTGATTGATTGAGCGATAGCATTTTTATATCAATCTCACCCCTTGGATAATCTGATATTTTTTGCTGTTTTGTGTATTTTTGGCGAAATTTGTTTTTTTCCTGTATTAAAATGTTTCTTGTGCAACTGCTTGCGCGTATCAATTTATTGTTTTTCTTTTCTTTTTGTTTTGGTTGATCTTTTTTGTTAAATTTACATACGTTCAGGCGGTTTATATGTTATATGGTCTCTCGTTTTGGCCTATTATTCATAACTACTCTAGATTTATTTTAATTCATTGTAATCATTTTATTTAGGTTTCCTCTAAGCTCTTATTCATTACTCACACGATTCACCCAACACTTAACTTCAGAAATCATTTGAATTTTTGATTGTTTTTAATTAGAATTTCTAGCATTCCGAAAATGTGATACAAACAATCAAGGTAAGGAAGTTAGTAGTGTAGAAGGAGCAGTATGTCGAATCGGATATTAGACTTAAGAATCATTGTTCTAGGCAGTTCTGGGATATTTGGTCAAATACCTCATAAAAATTTTTCTTGAGACCCCCATATCCGACAGGACATACTGCTCATTATATACTACTGTTAGGGTTAGATTTAGGATATTTCATTGTTGTATTTTCTTACTACTTAAACTGTAACATTTTAGAAGCAAAAATATCCATTCAATATAACCAACACTTTTACTCTCATCTTTGAATTTATCAATAACTGAATCAAGCTTTTTTGAATATAATCGATGATGTGGATCGTAATTTGAGGTCAACAACTCATCAACAATTATTTCGGGCAAATATTCGGATTCCAAGCTAATGGTTTTACAAGCCAATTAAACCGTGTCCGATATTTCAATGTACCTGGATAGTCTTTGAGATTTTTGAATAAAAATCAATGGATAAAATTTAGATAATTTCAAAATCTAGTGCCACAAATTTTTCATATTTCAATCGGAAATCGGTCAAATACATGAATATAGAGATCTGATGAATCCTTTCAATGTATCTGGAGGTATTTTCGGAATTTAATGATTGATGTCAATTTTGTATTGGATATATTAGTGATTGTATTGGATATATTAGTGATTGTATTGGATATATGTGATTGTATTGGATATATGTGATTGTATTGGATATATTAGTGATTGTATTGGATATGTGTGATTGTATTGGATATATGTGTGATTGTATTGGATATATTAGTGATTGTATTTGATATATTAGTGATTGTATTGGATATATTTGTGATTGTATTGGACATATTAGTGATTGTATTGGACATATTAGTGATTGTATTTGATATATTAGTGATTGTATTGGATATATTTGTGATTGTATTGGACATATTAGTGATTGTATTGGACATATTAGTGATTGTATTGGACATGTGTGATTGTATTGGATATGTGTGATTGTATTGGATATATGGATTGTATTAGATATATTAGTGATTGTATTTGATATATTAGTGATTGTATTGGATATATTTGTGATTGTATTGGACATATTAGTGATTGTATTGGACATATTAGTGATTGTATTGGACATATTAGTGATTGTATTGGATATATTAGTGATTGTATTGGATATATTTGTGATTGTATTGGACATATTAGTGATTGTATTGGACATATTAGTGATTGTATTGCATATATTAGTGATTGTATTGGATATATTTGTGATTGTATTGGACATGTGTGATTGCATTGGACATGTGTGATTATGAAGAATATTCTTATTCCACAACTGTTCCAAATATACAAATCCATTGAAATGTTTGTGTTTATGAAAAATATATTACTTTTATTCTAAATAATTCCACCGTGTTTTTAAAAATTCTTATTAAATTAAAAACATTAAAATAAATAATGAACTCCACAGTTCAATTCATCACATGTCTAATTTACAAAATTAATTTCACTAGTTACCATTCTGAGATGGTAAAATATTTAATTGGAGATAATTTATATTTACATTGCGATAAAACTTTGTCAAAACTTTTATATTAAATAAAAATATTAAACATTACTATGTAGCACAATTGAGATTATTCTAACCTTTTCTTCGATATTTTCTTTCAATTTTTCCTCAAGATATTTATTAAATTTTATTTTATTGCATAATTCAATATCTTTCTCTTTCACTTGTAATTCGACTTGAATTATCTCAGAATTCTAAATTTTATAACTATTATAATAAAAATCATCAATTAAACTGCATACAACAATTTCAATTTGCTTGTTGTTTTCATTTTCTTGATTTATCCATTCATATAACTTTTGTTGTTTCTCTTTGAGTTTTGTTTGACCTAAAAGTTAAAAACAATTATATTAATAAGATAAAAACGTATTATTACTTGAAGATTTTGCTTTCCTTTTTTCGGCTATTTCGTTTTCTGATTCCAAAATATCGAGAAAAAGCTTATCAAGGGAAGATACATTAGCCATAATTTAGGAAAATTAATTATTTAAACAAAGATTTGTAAAATAAAGAAAATTACAAAAATAATTAAAACTTTATTTTACCGAAAATTATAAATGATTAAGTTAACTAAAAAATTAACCTATCTCCCATAGAAAATTAATTAAAAAATAAACCTTCAAATATTTACATCTGGATAAATTATAAATCATAATTCTGAATATTTGTCAAAAGTTATTTATTTGATTCAAAATATTATAGATTTTAATTTTTAATAGAAATGTAGTCTAACATTAAGTTTATTTCAATGTAATATATTGTGTCATAACAGGACATTAAATTGACAATTTAGCACCCGCTGTTAAGCAATGTTGAAAATGTGTCATAAATGGATTTCTGTCAACAAAAATAATCTGCCTTCAAAATTGCTAATACCCATAAAATAATAACCATGCAGTACATTGCTCGATCATTGGTAGCACCAGGCCCGGCTTTACCGATGAAGCAGAAGATGCAAAGCATCGGGGCGCTAAAATCCAAAATTTAAATGAAATTTGAATAAATAGTTAAACATACATTGCAATGATTTAATTATAAGATAACGCCAATCAAACATTCTTTTCACGATAAATTTCGACAGTTTTCCTGTCATCATCAGGTGGGATATAATAACTCATTAAATTAAGGATTTTAAACAAATTTATTAATTATATATAAAAAATATTTTTATTTTATAAAAAAAATACATTATTTTTTTTATATTTTAACATTTAAAATTTAATTTAATAATTAAAAAAATTTTTATTAATTATTTAATTTAATACAACAATCAATACATACAATATAAAAAACCTATTTAAAAACTTATTTAAAAACACTCAAAACACAAGTATTTACTGCATTCTGCACATTAATTTTCGGATTCAATTATTTTATCAACAACGCCTCACAAATCACACGTTCCCAATAATTATCGAAATTTTTTAATAAAATTTTAAAATCAGACATACCTATTTTAATCTTACAGCCCTTATTGTGCTCACCAATATGGGTCAAAGAATAACATTTTGAAATTTGGTCCCAATCATTCCATTAAGAAAAGAATTGATGAAATAAAATTATGTACGAAGATTGAAAGTTTATACTTTCATATACTTAGATCGATGAAGGATATTAATACTAATTATGTGAAGAGTGTGTTGAGTTCGAGTACGATGGAGTATATTGATATAAATAAAAAGCAGAATATTAAAGATTTTACTGTATTAAAAAATTTAGCTAAAAAAGACATCAATATATGCAAGTTTGACAAAGGAAATGGATTGGTAATTCTCGACCACGATGTATATGTAAATAAGCTTAATGAGGTTTTGAACGCTCTCCAGTTTGTGAAAATAGAGATTTCTCGAAAAAATGGAATACAGCCTCCTCTTAAGGATGAGAATTTGTTGAAAGAAATACTGAACAAATTAATTAAAAATAAGCAAATTGATGAAGAGATGTTTAAATCTATTCGCCCAATGGGGTCACAACCAGCAAAAATGTATGGGCTTCCAAAAATCCATAAAGATGGCGTGCCTATGAGACCTGTTTTATCCATGATTGGCACTGTCCAGTATAAAATAGCCAAATTTTTGTGTACTTTAAATAAATTATAGACATTCCTATAATTTAAATTATCCAACAAATAAGTTTATTTATTGTTCACAACAATAAAATGTAAAGAATGATACGATTAGATAAATCAGTTATATTTCGTGTTGGAGTGATTTTAGAAAGTAATTTAATTATTAATAAACACTAGAAATCGCTTACCAATTTATTATTATTATTATTATTATTATTATTATTATTATTATTATTATTATTATTATTATTATTATTATTATTATTATTATTATTATTATTATTATTATTATTAATATTATTATTATTATTATTATTATTATTATTATTATTATTATTATTATTATTATTATTATTATTATTATTATTATTATTATTATTATTATTATTATTATTTTTATTATTATTATTATTATTATTATTATTATTTTTATTATTATTATTATTATTATTATTATTATTATTATTATTATTATTATTATTATTATTATTACTACTTTTTTTATTGCTATCAATAAATATTTCCCTCAAATATATTATATTATTTTATTGTATTTTACCTATCGCAAAATATTTAGTTGTAAAATTCACCCCTTTATCATAATTTTCGCCATTCTTGAACAATGAAATTCAATATAAAACGAGTCAAAATGTTGACAAAAGTACAAAAGGTGAATAATATGTAATATTATGACATCTCTGAACTATAATTAAATAAAACTATGATCCTATAATTAAGTAACTTGATCATTTACATGACTTATAAAACTGAAGGTTTTTTCTTTGGTAGTTTAATCATGCTGGTTATCACAATAGGTTTAATCTTCGCATCTTTCTTACCTTTGAATGATTTCTTAATACCAAAGATTTGCAGTGGAAATGCCACACTTTTTAATTCAATGTGTTGTCCAACGTATAATGGTAAATTTTATTTAGTTTTGTGGAAATATATTTCTCTGCCTTAGATTTGATTTGCGGTGGTCCGTTGCGTGGATCTTGTGAGATTACCATTCCCTTTCAAAATCACACAGAGCACCCAGATGTTATCATCGGAAAATTGGAAAATGATGACAGACTCAACTGGCCATCAAGATTTTTTAAATTCCTTTGCATTTGCATATCAAATTATGATGGGATAGCTTGTGACAAGTGTAAATCAGGGTGGCAAGGGAAAAACTGTGAGATAGCTTCACCGAAAAAGATTAGACAAAATATTCTCAACATGGGATCATATGATGTTTTTATTTTTTTATCAGTACTTAACATCAGCAAATATCAGTTGTCGGATTTCATGATCACTAATTCTTCTTCAAATCTTCATTGCGACCCTGTCAATGAGAATAACATTCAATTGGTCAATGCCACCATTTATGATACAATGGTTTACTTGCATTTCTATGCGTCCAGGAGTACGATTTCTAAAGATCTAATGGAATCATGTACTGAGAAGGACAACAAATTAGACTTCGCTCATAAAGTAAGATTTTAACTAATTAAATAACTATAATTTTTAACAATTTCTAAAAATTATTATTACTAGAAACAACCCGTCAAAAATAGAATCGCAAATTTTATTATGTTTTGAACAGAAAATTTTGTTTCAACTATAAGCTTCTTTTATTTCATTTTATTATTATTATTATTATTATTATTATTATTATTATTATTATTATTATTATTATTATTATTATTATTATTATTATTATTATTATTATTATTATTATTATTATTGTTATTATTATTATTATTATTGTTATTATTGTTATTATTGTTATTATTATTGTTATATCAAAAAATTTATGGTTCATTTTTAATTAAAACACCAAACAAATGAAAAATATTTAAAGGATATTTTCTTCATCATCAGTCGGACATCATAATCTGTGTCAAATGCTATATACGGAAACAATAATGATGTAGTATTTATAATTTAATGAGTTAATGAAATAATATCAATAAATTCGTTGCTGATTCAATATTTATTTTAGAGGATTGTGATTTATTCGTTAATGACTCACAACAAATTATAATAATAATAATAATAATCATTATTATAATCATTATTATAATTATTATTATTATTATTATTATTATTATTATTATTATTATTATTATTATTATTATTATTATTATTATTATTATTATTATTATTATTATTATTATTATTACTATTATTATTATTATTATTATTATTATTATTATTATTATTATTATTATTATTATTATTATTATTATAATAATTATTATTATTATTATTATTATTATTATTATTATTATTATTATTATTATTATTATTATTATTATTATTATTATTACTATTATTATTATTATTACTATTATTATTATTATTATTATTATTATTATTATTATTATTATTATTATTATTATTATTATTATTATTATTATTATTATTATTATGATTATTATTATTATTATTATTATTATTATTATTATTATTATTATTATTATTATTATTATTATTATTATTATTATTATTATTATTATTATTATTATTATTATTATTATTATTATTATTATTATTATTATTATTATTATTTATGATTAGGGTCCGGCCTTTTTTACGTGGCATCGACATTATTTACTGATGTTTGAAGACTTATTAAGTAGTATTGCAGTTGAACAATTTGAATATTATAATTTTACCTTGCCCTATTGGGACTGGACAAATCAAACAACTTGTAATATATGTACAAATGACTTACTTGGCGATATTCCCACTGAGGAACAAGATTCTAACAACACATTTTTCAAATGGAAACCAATTTGCCCTCAGAAATCTTACGATTTTGATTGTCATATTTGCGATCCTGGTCAAGAGGAACCATTTTTATGGCGAAAATATTCATTGACAGTTGATAGACTTCCTAATCAAAACGAAATTGATGAGTTATTCTCAGTCAACCAATATGATTCGGAACCCTTCAATTCAAGCACATTTAGTAGGAAAAGTTTTCGGAATTTCGCCGAAGGATATTATCGAGTTGATCCAGATACAAATGACGTGAGAATGAAAGACATAGGAAAAGGACTGACCCATCAAAATGTCATGATTCATAATATGGTAAAAGAAAATTATGATTTTATCGTATTAAACTTAAGCTTTATGAGGTTCATAGTTTTATTAATGGAACTTGGATGGATTTCACTACGAGTCCCAATGATCCATTATTTTTACTGCACCACACATTTATGGACAAAATCTTCGAAATTTGGCTTTTGAGAAATACACTATCTAAAGTAGGTTTGTTGTTTTTGTTACTTAAAAAAAAGAAATTTATATTAAAATACTCGATAAATAATGTGATTAACCGGGAGCCAATAGCAGTGAGTATTTGTTTTCTTTTTGGAAATTTTGAGAGAAAAAATGCTTAGTTTTTAAAAATACATTTTGATGGGATCCCATAGAATGGTTATTCAGTCTATCCCAGTATTGCTCAGTTGGTGGTACAAGACTAGTAGAAACACATCAGTAATAATAACCCTTGATACCACGAGGGTGTCACCACCGTTCTTACAAATGGTTCACCATGCTCCTCTATTATATCCTCTTCTATCAATATATATTATAAAATACTAAATTAAATAAAAATAAATTTAAAATCAAATATAAAATAAAAGGAAATAGGAGAAAATTTATGTAAAATTTGTAATATAAAAAATAAGATCAACTTTAATAGAATCATCTCCATTAAGCTCATTACAAATATTTCCGACAGACAAATAAAAAAATTAATATCTTAATATAAATATGTAAGTATAAATATATATTCATGAAAATATTATTCATAAGGATAAAATTATATAATTAATTTAATAAAAAAATATATTATTCGCCAAAAAAGCTGATATATATAGTACTGACAAATTATAAGTAAAATATAAAGTTTGACTTCTTTTTATAAATTTTATTTCTTACAATTTTATTTAAAAATTTTCTAGTTAATTATTTTAAATTTGCATTTTGGGAATTTACTCCAATTTAATTATAGTTATTAAATATTATTAGTACCCGGAGAAATTTTCAATACCAATTGGACAGCATAGTGATGACTTTATTGTGCCTTTCATACCATTAATCAGAAATAAGAATTTGTTTACTCCGGCAAATAAGTTCGGCTATGCTTACGATAACAATATTATTGGAAATAAATTATTCACAAGTAAGATTTGTTAGTTTTGTAAACAAAATGAAATCTTTATAATTGAAATTAAAATTTTATATTTTTATTTTAGACGACCCACTAGATTTCGAAAAGAGCTCGTCGGAAATTTACTACATTCTAACGGCGGTTGTCATTGTAGTTGTAGTTGCCACCCTTGTAGGGTTGTATTGCTTCAGACCTAACCAAATAAGTCACACGACTTATAAGGTCATTGAAGAAGATGAGGAGAAGGAGGAAAGACCAAATTATATATACAACAATGAAAGAATGCCTCTACTCAAATAACAAGACATTTCTGATAACTGACATCTTCACCTTCATTTTTCATTGAAATTTTTTTTCATAATGACATATTTTGAAGAATTTTTTAAAGTTTAACCGAAAATGAAGTAATAACTACAATTTTGATATTCAAGCTCCGTTATCGTGTGACTTCAAAGGCTTGAGTGTCTTTTAAATTTTCTGAAGTAAACTTTTTAAAAAAAAGTGTGGAAAACATAAAAATATCATTGGAGAAAAAGAACACAGATTTGTGTCATTTATTCTCCATAAGGCCACCGAAAATCTGCAAAAGATAACGAGGCGCGAGTAAATAAATATTTATAAATCGAATATGAAATAAATTTTAGCTGCAATTACTAAAAGCTAAACAATTTTGATAATGAAAAGAAACCAATAAATTTTATCTATAAAACACAAACTTGCGCCTGAGTGTGAAATCTTAGTAAGCTGAATGCCGTCTTTATTAGAGTATTCTAACTGGAAATTTCTTCATTGACTCCTTCATATAATTTAGCCGCATCTGTTGTCATGAATACTCTTATAAAAGTTTTTTTGTAATTGAATTGTAGTTTAGTTAAATCATAAAATATTCTAATCTCTTCTAAAAAAATATCCAGACCGTCTCCAATTGTTAAGATTTTCGGCGTTGGAAAAAAAGCATTTAATGTGTTATTTTTATTTGGTCCTGGCGTGGTCGCCATATTAGAAGACTTAAGAGACATATAATTTATTAATATGAAAAACTGAAAAAAATGAAAAGCGTTTCTTGGTGTACAATACTTCAACAATTTTTAAACAATTTATATTTTAAGGATTACTTTTTAGTATATAAAATGCTAAGTGAACTTGAAAATTTTTAAAGGAATTTATTTAAATGTTTCAGTTTATAATTGTTGGGTTAATATTTAAAGGTTCGGGTAGAATTTCATTTTATGACTCCGCATGTCCTTTTGACTAAATCACACAAAACCCATCAAATAATAAAACTTATTTTCTTTTTATCACAATTTCTCAGAATTGAAGGTTTTATATACGAGTTCAATTTTTGAAAAATAACAATTGAGTAAATTTACCAAATGTACTTTCTAGGCTTGCTAACTTTCCCGTTTTGGCCGGGAGTCTCTCGAATCGGCTTTTGTCTCCCGTCTCCCGGTTGACTATGACCTGGGAGATGTAAATTTCCCGTCTTTCTGTTTTTACAATATTTCAAAATTTTTCAAGAAAAAAGTGCAGTTTTTGAAGTTTTAACTTTTATTTGATTTCTCTAAAATAATGATAGTCAAGATTTATTTTTGCTTAAAGTCACCGGAAGTTTAATTTTTTTGTTCGTGGCGAGCGATTTTATGTTTTCTTCTTATCCACGTTATTAGTCTGTCACTGTCACGTTTTTTCACTTTTAAAATGTAAAAAATGTAAAATGTAATATGTAAAAATAATTGTTTTTTTTGTTGGGTTTTCAGTTAATTTAAGTCGGTAACTTATGGCTCCTCGTGTCCTTTAAATCAAAACAATAACTACCCAACGTATATTGGAATAACAAAATTCACAATCTTTTCCCAACACTTTACAATCAATAGTCAAAGTTACGTTTGACCGATTCTCAGTACGGCGTTGATGTTTTGACAAAAGATAATATTCACCTTTTATTTCTTTAGATTCTCTTGACCCACGTTTTCCTCTTTTCCTGTTTGATTTGATTCTTTTCACCTTTCCGTATTCCTATTCTATATCTTCTTTTTCCCAAATCTCCTAAATTCGTTTAACCTTCTCCTAAGCTCGATTTTTTCTAACCCTAGCTGAGGCAAAATGCCCTTTTACTCTGATTTTCCCCTTCCTTATATACTCTTCGAAATCGGGATGACAAATGGTTATTGACGAGCCCATCTCTCACTTGACATTTGCTTCCACATATCTGCTTCGGCTGTCACCCTTAATGGTCCAACGAACAAAGATAATTAATGGCCGGTCCGGCCTTTCTACACGCATTATCTTCTCCTTGCTCTTTTCCCATTAATCATTGTGTCAAGCTAATGGGCCCAAATCTTCCTTCTGTTTACTTTTCTTCTTGTTTACCCAGCTCGGGTTTCCTTCATATCTCTGGTTCTCCATTGGCTCGGGTTTCCCATTAGCTCGGGTTTTCTATTAGCCAATTAATTAATTTATTAATTAATGTTTTCTGTTTTTATTCATTTTTAATGCTTTTGGACCCTTCCTAACCATTTTCTGATAAATCCCTAATCATCATCTTGTTGACCATTAGCTAATCTATGCGTATCCCGTTTTCCCAATTCGATTTCGATGATTTTACAATTTATTGATTTTTCTCGGATTTCCGGATTCTTGCCTTTCGCAATTGCTTTTGGCATTTTCTAATACTGCTTCCATCATACCTTCATTTACTATCAATTCTGTGCATGATCACGCTTTTATTTGTCTTTTTCTTCACTTACTTTAATTTAATTTTTCAACCTAAATTTAATTTAAATTAATTTTAATTTACGGACCTCAACATGTTTAAATCTTTATGGTATTAGTCATCATATAATTAAAATCACTAACATGTGTAAACCAATAAAGTGAAAAAACACCTGTTAAATTATTTCTTAAGCGTTATACTGTTTGTAATTTTATAATCTCACGTGTTCGAGGTTGTGGGAGTTGGCAACCCTAGTACTTTCTTTGGTCTCTTCAGTTTCTGCATTTTTAAAGCTGTCTCGTCAATTTTATATCTCATATTTATTGTGTGTACTTATTTTGTTTTTGTTCTGCTTATTTACTATTTAAGTGACAACTAATTATCAATTTAATTCCTGAATTTGAGCTGATAATTTAACTTAATATTTCACTCATTTATCTGTAAGATATTAAGTTACATATTTTTTAACATAACATTTATTCGAAATATTAATGTATTATTAAATAAAAATTCAACAAAATATAATATTTTTGGTTTATTCTTAAACTTTACAATTTAAAGATTTAGTTTGTTTAAATATCTTACATTTAAATATCACTTTCAAAAACTTATTATTTAATAATTACAATTATGGAATTAACTTTCAAACCATTTTGTTCGCAAATTTCTTGTATCAAATTCATATCTGAACCTCTAGATACAGAAGCATATTTTGCAGTTGGAACATGCTTCGAACCAGTAATACAGTATATTAATTTAATTTTTAACAATTGTTTTTAAGGCAAACTCAATATCTATAATGGGATACGGTGGTGATATTACTGAACCAATTTGTTTATCAACAATTGCCCATGATGGTGATGTCATGGATATACAGTTCAATCAAATTCACGATCGAATTTTAACATCAAGCTCTAATGGCTCCTTAAACATTTATAATGTTAATTCAGACGACGGTGGGAAATTAGAATTAGATGTCGGTTGGGATAAAGTATGCTCTGGACCAATAACAGGTTCATTGTTTGCTGATGAGAGAATTATTGCCGTATCAACAGATGGTACTATGCTGTCAATTAGATTAGATAAAAGTATTAAATCAATATCTAATTGATTAATTAATTAATTTGCATTTAATCGCCTAGAAGTTAATGACCCTAATGCAGTTTTTGATTTCCGCGTGCAAGATGCTACTGCAATCAATGCAATTGAAAGAATTGATCGCCACACATTCCTGACGGCAAATGCATTCGGCCAAGTAAAATTATGGGATAATAGAATGCGTATCAAAACGCCCCAGTGGAGTAATTTGAGGTGAGATTACTTTTTCATGATTTATTTAAATTTAATTAATTAACTAATTAATTTGCAATAATGTAACATTTATATGAAATTTTATTTCTACTCTTTCATTATCTATTTTGCTTGTTAATATTATATTTGATTGGTCAATATTTTCAATGATAACAAAGGGGGGGGCAAGGGTAACAAAGGGACTTAATTGCTCCACTAGGGTTATTATTATATTTCCTTTCAATATTTGTGAGATTCCTCCATTGATTGAATGCCCTTTATATATTATTTATATGCAATATTCATATATATTATAAGGGGGGGCAAAGATAACCGGGGCCCTCGTTCGCCCCCTTTAACAAATTTATATTATAATATTTTATATAACAGTATCAGGCCAGTGATTCAGTGGTAATGTAAGGGTTATCGGTTTTCTTTATCGATTTAAATATTTTAATTTTAATTATTTTAAATATATTAATTGATAAAATTTAAATTAATTTATCGATGCAATTCTAAATATATTAATTTACAATAACAATTTATTAATAATAAATTTAAATTTTTTAATTTTTTTAAAATATATTTATTGATTAATTTTCAATTAAAATTTATTGATTCATAATATTAAATATTTTAATTGATAATATTTAAATTAATTTATCGATGCAATTAAATTAATTTACAATTCAACACTAGATTTACGGGTAAAATAGCCGCAAAAATAGGTATACCTAATTCGATAAACGAAATGAGGGAGCGGGTAGAAACGAGTAATTAATATTTACCTATATTTCATGACGTATCTAAAAACCAACATATGTATTCAAAAAATATAATCAGTATTATATATATGTAGCAATAGAATTTAATAGATATGAAATTGACGGGTTTCGTAAATCTAGTGTTAAATATATTGAAAAAAGTGAATTAATTTTATTTATTTTAAATATATTAATTGATTAATTTAAATATATTAATTTATCGATGCAATTTTAAATATATTAATTTTCAATTTAAATTTATTGATTCATAATTTTAATATATATTAAAATATATTGATGTATAATTTTTTTATCGATGCAATTTTAAATTTATGAATTTAGAATAAAAATTTATTAATTAATCAATTTAAATATTTTAATTTTAATTATTTTAAATATATTAACTGATAAATTTAAAATAATTTATCGATGCAATTTTAATTATATTAATTTACAATGAAAATATGTTGATTATTAAATTTAATTATTTTAAAATATTTTTTAAATTTTATTTATTTTAAATATATTAATTTATCGATGCAATTTCAAATAAATAATAATATATTGACGCATAATTTTTTATATTTATTGATTGATTATTAATAAATACGAAATAACGTGAATCCAATTTAGGTACGGCAGTGAATTGACGAGCATCCACAGCCTCTCCCGGCATCCAGGACAGCCGAATATAATTGCCAGTGGCTGTAACGGATGCGTTTGCATCTGGGATTTGCGCAGCACTGACAGGAGCGGCCCCGTCCAGCTGAACACAGGCCTCGAGGCCAGCGACGTTTGGAAAGTGAAATTCCATCCGACAAATCCACAAAATCTGTTCATTGCCTCCTCTTGTGGAGGATTAATCAATATTTCCGGTACAGATGTCGGGTTTGACTGGGGGGATTTCAACTCGAGCTTGTCATCGCTGCAAATGAAGAGCGTAATCGGTAACCAGACCTCCACGGTGACAGCGCTCGATGTCAGTGAATCATTGATTGTTGCTGGGTCCGATAAGGAGATGCTCTGCCTCGTTCCGATCGATAATTTGTCAATATAAATATATATTATATTATTGATTTGTCTTTTATTTTATTGATTAAAATTTTTATCGATTTATTTTTTATTTGATTTTAATTATTATCTATTAATTATTTTTAAATTAATTTTGAAAATGATTTTAATTAAAAAATATTTTGTTTAAATTAACTTAATTTTTAAATTTAATCTTAATTTTTTTCATAATAAATAATATTTTTTTATTGATATTTAAAATTATTATTTTATTTCTAATTTAATTTTTTAATTTATAATTTTAAAATTAACTAAATTTTTAATATTTTCGAATGTAAAAAATATTTGTAAATTGCCTATTTTTTATTTATATTATTTTATTATTATTAATTATAAATAATAATTTTTGATAATTTTGTTGAATAATAAATAATAATATTTTATGCTCTAAAAATTATTATTTTTATTATTAAATTAATTATTAATTCTATTTATTTATTTTAATTAAATAATATTCTTAAATCGCCTAAATATATTTTAAATTAATATAATTTTTTTTAAATTTTATTTTAATTATTAAATATTTTAATTTTTTTTAAATTAAATTTTAAAATTTTAAATTAACTAAATTTTTAATATTTTTTTAATATTAGTGCAATGAAAATCTTTTTAAATAAAAAATATTTTGTTTAAATTAAGACTAAATTATTAATTTAAGTTTTATATCTTTTTTGTTATTTATTTTATTATTAATTCTATTTATTTTTTAATTAAATTAACATTCTTAAATTACCTAATTTTTTTTATTTTTAATTTTTATTTCTTATATTATTCAATTTTATTAATATTAATTATTGAATAATAAGTAATAAATATTTTTTATTGATCTTTGAAATTATTATTTTTGATAATTTAATTTGATAAAAAATTGTTTTTTTATTTAATGAAATTGCTTTTAACCATCTGACCGCGTTTTTTATCAAAATTTGATTGAAAAAATATATAAACATAATTAAATCGAGATGCATAAAATTATCATCCCAGAAAGACATCTTGAACGGGAAATCGCGGGATACTCAGTCAGAGGGTTAATTAAAAAAATATTTTGTTTAAATTATCTTTATAAACATTACAAGCTTTGTGATACCCATTGCAAATATTTGTTTTCTGTGATTTAGCTAATTTGCAAGTGATGTGATATCCAGTGTAGCAGGGAAAGTATGCAATAGAGTTGAATCAGCAATATTGTATACTTACCTGGCACGAAGAGAAATCTTCGCGTCTCCTGCATAGTACCGATGGGAGCCAAAAACTCGAAACTAGTCTACTATTGGGATTTGCACTGAGTATCACAAAGTTTGTAATGTTGTTATTATTTTAATGTTAGACATCCGTAAAAAAATTTACTCCGTTATAAATTATTTTTATTATTATTATTTTATTAATATTAATTATTGAATAATAAATAATATTTTTTTATTGATCTTTAAAATTATTATTTCTGATAATTAATTGGTTTCCGACAGATCCGCATTATGATGGCAGGATAAAGTATATGCGGGTTACCAGAAATGATTGCAACCTGACCTATAATTTCCAAAACAAAATCCACTTTTGGAAGCATTCTCTAATTGTAGTTTACTCAGTAGTTTCTCTCACCTAGATGTTGTATCTCAATTCGGGATTCCCTCAAATGTTTATATATTAAAACAAATTTGAAACTTTGACCTAACGAAGCCAAATTGACAAGATCCAATATTGAAAATACATCTAATGAATAATCAACGAATTCTATTTTTATTGTTTGTTTGCTTTGTTATTGTTCTTTCTCACCTAAATTGGCCCTTATTTATTCACCTCCTTTGATACATTTTTGTAATTTTAAATCTTTCTTATTATTGTTTTTAGAATTACCTAACTACACTATTATTCCTTACGCATTAAACCTAATAAGCTAGCCCACAGCAAGCCAAGCCCTAACATCTCCAAAAATTATTCAAAACGACAATTCGATAAAAATTTAAATTAAATTTAAATTAAATTTAAATTAAATTAAAATTAATTAATTAAAAAATATATAAATGAACATAAATGTTAAGTTAATCAACAAATTACAACCAACAAAAAACCCTAAGATTACATAATTAACATAAATAATATTTTCAGTCAGTTCCAATAATTCTGCAGGATATTGGACATTAATGTTAAGGGTTGGCCAACAGGGGTTGCTTCAGATTAATAAGAAGTAGACTGTAATAATAAGGAAATTATTAATAAATACAAATATTAATTTATAATAATAAAAAAACTACAATGGATCCGACCGAGAATGCTAGATTACGTAACCATAAAAGACAATAGAAAGGCTGATTTCATAATCACAACGCGAATCTAATAGAATAAAGCACATAAAAACTGACATAGACACAAGCGATGCTTCGGACGACAAATTTTATATAAATATGAAATTAATAGTTGGAGAAATCAGAGATTCACTGAACCGGAAATGACAGACCAAAAAGCCATCATTAAAAACGCAGACATGTCCGATGATATGCAACAAGACGCAATCGAGTGCGCAGCTCTAGCAATGGAGAAATTCAACGTTGAAAAGGATATTGCTGCTTACATCAAAAAAGAATTCGACAGAAAATACAATCCAAGTTGGCACGCGATTGTCGGTAGAAATTTCGGAAGTTACGTAACTCATGAAACAAAACATTTCATTTACTTTTATTTGGGCCAAGTTGCGGTACTCCTTTTCAAATCGGGATAAATTTTTTGCCTGGGATCTTTTAAATGCAATCAAATAAATGTTGAAATTTTTAATGTTTTCATTATTATTTTATTTATCATATGCAAACTGTATTCATTTGAGGGGTCCAAAATAGTGACAAATATTTCTAATCAGCCTTTTGCACATGCTTGCGTCTTCACGTTTCATTTATTTTCATTATGACAGCACGGCCAGAAATTTCTATGATATGAGAGAAATGAATAGTAGCTTCTCTGGTACACTGCCCTGATTGTAGCTTCCGTGGTACACTGCCCTGATTGTAGCTGCCCTGGTACACTTTCCCAGGGAAGGTCCCAAAGATCAGGTACCAAAGATTTGATCAAGATTGAGTGATAATAAAGTGAAAAATATTTATTTACTAAAATCTATACTTGAATATCAAAGCACAATTTATACATTTCCCCAATTTTATAATCTAGAAAAGAAGTATTATTCGTTTACTCTTTGTAGTTCTAGTTTAATAAACGTACAATTCGAAGCCCAATATGTTATGATGTAATCTAATGTTTCATTGTGGTCAATCGCAAGACAATTAGCTGTAGTTTATATATCGTGTTATATATCAAGCGCCTGCGCAAGAGATTTGTAGTACTCAGCCGAGTCTCCAGTAAAATTGCCTCGGAACAGCCTGGGGTGCGTGTGTGTTTAGGTAAAGAACCATTTAGTAGATAAAAATCACAAAAATATTACTAACGATAAATTACAAAACATTGATTACAATTTCACTCAATTATTTTTTATGCGGTTTCTATGAGGAATCCACGAGATAAATAGTTTTCATTTATTTCTTGCAAAACATATTAGCAATGCTCATTATTATTTTCTCGGCGGTCATTTTAAGTTCATTTTATTTTCTTTATATAAAAGGTTTATAATGAAGTATTTGTAAAGTAAATAATATGAAGTTTTTGACTGTTTATTATTAGAAGATTAATTTCTTTCCAATTTTAGAATAAACATTTGATATTATCTGATGAAAACAAGAAACAGCAACGAGAAAAAAATTCTTTGGAATTACAAATTGCACTTTTAAATCGCTTAACGAAAAGAGAAAGATCTATAGATGTTGGTAAGCATTTCGGCTTGGCGAATCTACTATAAGGGCCATTAAATTGTCATCATATTCATGAAGTGTTTTAATAGAATAAACCGAAAAAGCGCTGACAATTTGCATGGAAGATCTAACAAAAAATGATTCCTTTAGATGGTCATTTAATTAAGAAACCCTTAAGTGATAATGATGTTATAGGATTATTATTGGATCCGGTTAAAGATCGAGGAAATAATAGTAAAGTAAACGAAGTAAATGAAGTAAAAGTAAATGAAGTAAACGAACGGTCCTAACTTACTGCAAAAATATTTCGAGAAGATCTTCAACTTTATAATAATGTTGGGTTTTAGGTAATTTAAGTCGGTAACCTCTAACTCCTCGTGTCCTTTTAATCAAAACAATAAACTACCCAACGTATATTTGAATTACAAAAATCTATCCTTTTCTCAACAATACACAATCAATAATCAAAGTTAAGTTTGTCCGATTCTCCGCTCGGTGTTGATGCTTTGACAAAAGATAATATTCACCTTTTTTATTTGCTTCGGTTCCCTTGACTAACGTTTTCCTTTTCTATTTCATTTGATTCATTTTCACCTTTTCCTAATCCTATTCTATATCTTCTTTTTCTCTAATCTCCTTAATTCGTTTTCACCTTTCTCCTATTCTCGTTTCGTCTTACCCTAACTGAGGCAAAATGCCAATTTTCTCTGATTTTCCCATTCCTTATATACTCTTCGAAATCGAGATGAGAAATGGTTATTGCCGAGTCAATCTCTCACTTGCCATTTGACTCCACATATCTGCTTCGGCTGTCACCCATAATTAATAACAAAGATAATTAATAGCACGTCCGGCCTTTCTGCACATACTTTCTTCTCCTTGGTCTTTTCCCATTAATCATTGTGTCACGATAATGGGCCCAAATCTTCATTCTATTTACTTTTCTCTTTGTTTATCCAGCTCGGGGTTTCTTCATCTCCCAGGCTCCTCATTGGCTCGGGTTTCCTATTAGCTCGGGTTCTATTAGCCAATTAATAATTAATTAACATTTTCTGTTTTAACACATTTGAATGCTTTTCGGCCCTTTCTAACCATTCTCTGATAAATCCCTAATCATCATCTTGTTGACCATTAGCTAATCTATACCTGTACCGTTTTCCCAATTCGATTTCAATGAATTTACAATTTTTTGATTTTTCTCGGATTTCAGGATTCTTGCCTTTCGCAACTGCTTTTGCCATTTCCTAATACTGCTTCCATCGTACTTTCCTTTACTATCAATTCTGTGCATGATCACGCTTTTATTTGTCTTTTTCCTTAACCTACTTTTTATTTAAATTTTCAACCTAAATTTCATTTATTTGAATTTACAGACCTCAACAATACATTAAAAGACCAATTTTTAATAATGACGAAAATTATGAATGAGCATTCAAATTTTAACATTAACTGAGAAATTGTAACTGAGAAAATTGAGAAAAGCTACACCAAACACCACTGAGAACCATTTCCTATAATATAACAAAAAAATCAATAATCTTACATTATAGAAACATACATACTTACTTTGATTTCATGTTGATGTTCTCATTTAGAGTGCAGTCAGATACATCTTATACTATAGAAATCTGAAAAGTGGTAGAAAAATTAAAAACTACACACAAGCGCAACACATACTAAAAAATGCATACAAACTTTTGATTCATCGAAATGCACCGCTGAGATACATTTCTATAATAATTCTATTTTAGACAATTTTTAGATAAAAAAAGATCACTGAAAATTTTTAAAAATATACTTTTAATGAAATTTTCAAGAGCAGATGAATTTGATTCAATGTCTTTTCAATCCAGATTTGCTTTCCTGAAAGAAGCTCGTCATATTGAGCTCAGAAAAAAAAATTACAAAAATTATTTTATTTTTATTATTAGGGAATTTTTCCCAAAATGTTTTAGAAAAGTACCTATTTTTGGTAATTCATTTATTTAATTATAATTAAAAAAACTCACATTTTTTCGAAAATATTCCAAAATACTTGTCATAAAATATCAAAAATCCCTGAAAATTAATTAAAAATAATTTATAATTATAATGTTGACTAAAAGTAAAATTTATCTCAGTGGTATTTGGTGTACAAGATTGTGGAGGTCACATAAACCGCGTTGCATTTGATAAAACTTTTATTTAGTGTGTTGGCAGGAGTTCTTACTACTTATTAATTATTGTGAAGATTTTATTACAAATCATGGAAATTTCACATTTTAAATTATTTATGTGTATTTTAAATAAGGAATGCAAAACCGAGGCTTACTCCTAAATATCTGCCCCTAGGTTTTAAATGACTTTATCCATGAAAGCATATGCGATGGCAGCCATATTGGTATTTACTTTAACTTCCTTCCTGAATTTTCTATCCAAGTATTTTTGCTAATTTGTCTTGTTATAAATTAATGTTAAAAAAATTCACTATTAAAAATAAAAAATAATTTCTATTTCTTTTGTCAAAACTATGTAGAGTGTGAAGAAAAAAAATATTCCCACAGCACTTAATATTTCCAGACTTTAATATTTTAATTATAAAAAAATAAATTTTTATTGACATGCAATAAAAACAAAATTGAAAATTTCACCATTTTACATTTATTATTTTCAGTTAATAATAATATTTTATTTTTTTATTCCCTTTAGATAACTTCAAAATTCATTGAATAAAGAAACTAATGCCATTACATTGAATTCCCAAAACGTTTTTGAGGCAATAATTAAGAAATGGCTGTCCAAATATTAATAATAATTTATCAGATCTGTGAGCCTGTCAATGATTCATTACAAAATTAATCGAAAATTTAAATTTTTGCAATAGATTTCAATTTTATTCGAAAAAATTTCTTTATAAAATATTTTTAATAAATTCTCATACAAATTTGAAGTGGAGTTGAAATATGCATTCGAATAGCAACACCAGGATACATTGTCGAACCACTTAATAAGGTTTCATAAATTGCCATAGTATGTGATATATGATCACTAGAATCTAAAACGATATCTGAGCAACGACCTGAAGCATACAAAGAAAGAACGGCTTTTTATTTAATTAACACTATAAAAGATTTATTAAATACGAAATTTTTATACAGCTGTTATCGGAATTTGATTAGTTCATGATATCGCCAGTATCATAGTTCTGGTGGTGAGTGATGAACATGGTCCATTTTTTGAACGTGGGTTTTTTCTACTTATTTAAACAAAGTTTTTTTTAAATCTTTTATTTTTTTATAATAATTTAGTATAATATAATATACCGTATATAATATACTCGCGTATAAGTCGAGAAATTTACGTCAAATTTTCAAGTCAAAATAGCCACTTCGACTTATACGCGAGTCAAAAAACGTACAAATTAATTTTTAATGAAATCATTAAACCTATTTTTTATTTTTGTTACTTCGACTTACACGCAGGAATCCAATTTAGGACTTAAAAACCTCTTAAAGTTTAGTCGACTTATACGCGAGTATATACGGTAATATTATCTATTTATGTAAATTTCTACATACACATAAAATAGAGGCACTACATATTGTGTTGAGTGAATATTCTGATCAAGTAAAAGTGGAATTAGATTTGTGGTTCTAGCTTAACTAACAATAATTACAATTCAACAAATATAATAATAAAATTCAAATATGAATAAAATAATATATGACTTATAAATAATTTTTTATTTATAATTATAAGAACTTCTTTCAATTTTCACCTCTGATTTCTTTTCAATTGACATTGTATTTATTAAAAAAATTACTATAAATCAGTAAAGATATCGGCACAGCCTTTTTCTTTTTTATAAAAAGAAAAAATTCTTTATCGAATTTTTTATCATCAAAACCATTTTAAAAGGCAGTGTTGAAAATTCGTGAATATAAAAAACATCGATATGTTTACTGATTCATAGTCAATCTTCTAATAAATTTAATGTCTATTGATAATTGTAATTAACAATAAAATTTAATATCCACAAACGATTTTCATTGGTTAATATTCAAAAACAATTAACAAAATAGAATTTCATTTGAATTTTTATCATTTGCGATTAAATTAAATTGAAATGTTTCTGTTTTTGCTAATATTTGGTATAAATTGTATTTCCTGGATAAATACCGCGGGCAACCTCGCTGTAAAATGTGGGCTGGACACTTTGAATAGCCGAATGTATTTTGCTGTGATAAATAATGTTTGCTATCTTCCCCAATCGCCTTCATCTGTTATAAAGTCAACATTGCAACAAAGGTCCTATATTAAATTGAATAATAGTTTTGTTATGTTTAGATTTGTCTCTGGAAGTGGAGTGGATCCGTATGGTTATTGGTCAACATCTAACATTTCCATACAAACAGTGGCGGATCTTGAAAACAAGTTATTGAACTTCAGAAGCATAATCCTTGATGAATGGAACAATGCCAAGCCATCAAGACTCACCTTAACTGCATTCGATTACAATGACCAAGTCGCGGTCAAACTTGAATTCAATGTCTTTCAAACGGACAGTATAACTTCGTGGTTTACCAAATCCAATGTCAACTATTCATTTCCTTGGGATATTAATTACTTACAATCTATTAACTATCAATATTTCTCTCTTATTGGGGCATATTTTGGAATGAGCTTCTATATAAATCAGATAAATAACGACTGCTATACAGATTCTGGAATATTCGGCATAGTAACGTCAAAAGTGAATTGCTACACATGGCCAAATAAGACAAGTTTTACCTACCCCCAGATATTGTATGTTTTAAACAATGCGAGAACTTCGGATTTGTGGAATACAAATGAAAGGCCATTGAAATATCTTGAAATCTCTGGAGAATATGTGAACACAATGTTTTATATTTAGGAATTCCCTTCAGAAACTTTATATTTATCAAGTAATATTCACTCGAAAATTTCCTCGTCACACAAATTAACATTACACAATATAAACATCAATTATAAAATTTTATATTGTTTGCATTATTTCAAAGTGTTGGGCATATTGTAGTTGGTCGTTGATTAGTAAATTACCAATTACTGGCTTGACTCCGAGCACATCAATAATAGTACTCTAAGAACACAACCACTTGAATACTGCCGGTAACGAGCGATACGTAAAATTGATCTGATTGCCTTTAACTTGATGTGAGTTTTCCAAATACTTAATAATTCAATTCGCAGGATTTCTTATGGTCTCTCTTCCAACTGTTTTCCTGATTCTCAAAAATTTATTTAAAATTTCCGCGCAAATTTAAATCAACTATGATATCTCTCCTTTAGCAAATTTCTCTAGTCGTAAATTTTTCTCCTCTCTCCTAGTTATATTCCAGTTTTATACTTTCCATTTTATGAAACTTATTGATAAAGCATTTCTTGGGCACTAGTAGGTAGATGTGAGCCACTTTCGCCACTATTAGTTACTACGCACTGGTTAGGAACAAAGGGCCCCTCCGCTCCCCAGCCTTCAAAATCAAGATTTTTATTTTTATTTATTTAAGTGCATTTATTGATTTTTAAGTGCACATTTTTCAAAAAAGAAATTTAAGTATTGATTTAAAATTGTAAGTATTGATTAAAAAGTGCAAATATTGATTTTAAAGTGAAATTTTACTTTTTCGTTTTATCTCGCTGTAGCGCTTGTGTTTGAGATTTTCAAAATATTATTTCGACTAAAATATAGAGGATGACGTCACATATATCTTTGCTGACAACAACATTTTTGTATCTCTTCAAGATTTATATGACGAAAATTTTAATTTTACAAAAAGAAAAACTTGACTAGAAAAAGAACCTTTGAGATGTTTGGAAATTTCTTTTTTCAAAATATGAGAGTTACAAACCATTTTAAAATTTATGTTCGAAATGCATTTTGTAATCATTGGTAAATAAAGTGAGGTTGATGCTTGTTGTATAATTCTAAAACCAAGTGGAACTGTTCCATATGGAAAACAATATAAACAATTATCCCCTTTTCTATCTTGATATGTTCTTTGTATTAAATTACATGTTAAATTTACTAAAGTAGTGTTTGAAATATTTACAATTTTTTCGCCATATGGACTTGAACTATAGATTTGTTTTGTTAATCTTAAAAATTGACCAAATTTATTAATTTCAGGAAAAAGGAATAGAATATCTTGGTTTAATTGATAAATATATCTTTGATGATGTACGTTGTGGTTTGGTCTTTCATGACTGATAAGGAATTTTCAATATCTGAATGACGATTGATAAAATCTTTCCAATGAGACGAAATGCGTTTAAGAATATTTATATCCGAATGTTCCATTAATAAAACATCTGAATCATCGTCGAGAAATGTAAGATCTAAATCATTCAATGAATTTGAATTAGAAGTCCCTTCAAATTTTAATCGTTTCCAAAGAAATATATCTTCGATGAAATGGATACCTGATGGAATATTTGAAACCATGGATAAACTGTTTAAAGTTGGTTTTACAATTGTTTTGACATAACTAAAATGAATCTGTAAGCCTTTGATTGCTGTGAAATAAAGTCGAAACTTATTCAAATAATCTACGTTAAATCAATATAGGAAATTTGAATTTAATAAAGAGGTTGAACTATAGAAAACCTTCTGAGTACAGCAATACTAACACAAATTGAGGCTCATCATCCTTGCTCACACTACACCAAACACCAGTGAGATGCATTTCCTATAATATAACAAAAAAATCAATAATCTTACATTATAGAAACATACATACTTACTTTGATTTCACGTTGATGTTCTCATTTATAGCTCAATGAGATACATCTTATATTATAGAAATCTGAAAAGTGGAAGGAAAATTAAAAAATGCACACAAGCACAACACATAATAAAAAACACATACAAACTTTTGATTCGTAAAATTGTAACGATGAGATACGTTTCTATAATAATTCTATTTTAGACAATTTTTAGAAAAAAAAGATCGTTGAAAATTTTTTAAATTATATTTTTAATGAAAATATCAAGAGCAGATGAATTTGGTTCAATATCTTTTCAATCCAGATTTGATTTCCTTAAAGAATCCCCTCATATTGAGCTCAGAAAAAAAATTACAAAAATTAAAAAAATTATTTTAATCAGCGATTTTTCCCAAAATGTTTTAAAAAAATACACATTTTTGGTGATTTATTTATTTATTAATTAATTATAATTAAAAATATATCGGACTCACGTTTTTTCGAAATAATTCCAAGATAAATATAATAAAATTCCTTAAAAAAACCCTGAAAATTAATTAATAATTATATTGTTGATTAAAAGTAATATTTAAGATCTTGAATAATGATCTCATATCTCATATGGATCAGAATTCAAGTCTTAAAATTTACTTTAAATAAAAAAAATTACTTGAAAGCCATTTGTAAAATGGCTAAAATAAATTTCCAAATAAATTTCAATTTCATGATAAATGAATAAATGTGATGATGAATAAATCGGTGAGTGAATCGGTGAGAGAAATTGTTCTACACGCCAACCACCACTATAGAAAACGTATCTCAGTGGTGTTTGGTGTATTTAATTTATTTAACTCATCAGACTCACACTCCTCAACAAAATCACACACAGATTTTAACTCATCAGACTCACAAACCTCAACATCACACCCAGATTTTCTCAAACATGGATCCCAGGATTTTTAATAAATTTATCAACAGTCTCTTTCACCATAATTACTAAAAAGGATTTTGAATAACCGTTCTTCAATAACAATTCAACCAATTTATCAACACTTTTTACTGAATTTTTAAAAGTAGAAGACAAAGACCATGCACGATAAATCAACCCCTTCACCACATTTCTTTTATACTTGAATTCACAAAAACATTCGGAAGAAGTATAGAGACCAGTATCAGTTGGTTTTCTATAAATCTCTGTCGCATAGTGTTTCTCTTTGCGTTGTATTAACAGATCCAAGAAAGCAAGCGATGATTTTTTCTCCGTTTCACATGTCAATACAATGTTTTTATGTAGACTATTCATTGCTTTAAATATACCATCATGTAGTTCAACAATGTTTCGCAACAATTTTCCATATATTTTTGGCTTTATCATATTCATCTACACTGACTCCATTCCAAATTGATGGCAATTCAAGGGTTTCTTTGAGAATTTCTAAGCTTTCTGCATAATCATAAGGGAAAATACCCTTTGAGTCAACGATTGATGCTTGGAAGACTGAATTTGTTAAAGGTAAGTTGGTCAAAGTCTTCACTGCTCGAGCCAAAAAATCATTGATGAACTGATATGAATCAATGAATTTTATAGTTATCCTCTTGCAATGGGCGATCAGTGTGAGAACCTTTTCTGATGTTGTTGGAATACAATTAGTATTCCACTTAGGAAATCGGTTTATTATATATTTTAATACATTGTGGATGTTATAACCTCGCATGTTATGAAATACAACAGGAAATGAAAGTCTGATTTGTGGAGATAAATTGCATTTTGAATAGATCGCTCCTAAATATTTCTCACTAAAATGGTCATGATCTCTAATTAAGTTTTTATTAGTTTTCTGATTTTACGATGTTGCCAAGATAAATGAAACTTGATGATCTGGAGTATTGATCTAGACCATTGGTTTCATACAATTTTGCATATAATAACGTGATACCACCTTTTCTGCTAATTCCTCCACTTTCTTGAGAAAATTAAAAACACATTCTTCACCAATTAATTGATGATATTGTTTGGCTCCAGTGTAATTATTGATTAATAAGAGTTCTGCTGAAATCAGTAATTGCTTTTGAAAATTATTAACCTTAGCCAAAAATTGTGACTATCGAGAAACAGATACACAAAACCTTGACACCAACATATATACAGATTTCGATTTGAATCAACAAAAATTTAAAATTGAGTGTAAAGTTTAATAAATCACTCAAGGTGTTGGTTTATCTAATAATATACGGAGTATTCGAAAGAGAAATACAAATGACTGCAAATCGATCAATATTGGTTTGAACATAGTGTAAATGAAGTAAACATTGGAAACAAATTATAATGGAGTAAGGTTTTAATTACTAATTAAATTCAGAGTATTCCTATTAGATAAAATTCCCAACCTGAATGCAAACCAAGCCATATTCGTCAATACTCAATCATCGATTTTTATTTATTGTGATTTTTATTAAATAAATTTGTATTGTATCTCTGTTTCCTTATATTCAGACGTGTATTGTACACCTAAATCCAGATGTTAAAAGTCTCTATAATACACGTTGGTGTGTTCATCAGTCGATGACTCACCATTTATGAGAATGTGAAGTTATTTACTTCATTTCATTTATTCAATTTTAGAAGTAAGTTTTTTTAATTTAAGTAACTTTAAGGTTTGAATTTTGATTTTATAAAATTATGAGATCAACATTCAAGCTTTTAAATGTTACTTGTAGTCAACATTTTGATTATAAATTATTTTTAATTAATTTTCAGGATTTTTATAGGATTCTTATGACTATGAATTTATTTGGAATTATTTCAATAAAATGTAAGTTAGATTAATATTTTTAACTATGAATAAATAAAGAAATCACCAAAAACATTTATTTTTTTAAGACATTTAAGAAAGAAGTGGATTATTTTTTTTAAAGTTTTTGTAATGTTCTTTATCCAGCTCATTTATATGGCGAATTTTGTCATTTTATGTAATTCTATGAAATTATTATATTTTTATACAAGTTATAAAAATTTACGATTTTCGAATTTTTTTCCAGAAAAATATCTAAATATCTAAAGAAATAATTACTTCAAAAATATTTTATAAATAGATTTTACGATGTTTTGTCGTCCTTTTATCGAAAACTCAAAGTAGAGTTGTCCGATTGAAAATCCAAAATTTTTTCTGCCATGAATTTTAATATATTAAAAATAATGATATGTTAACAATATGTTAATGACTTTATACTTTCGGAATAAAAAAAGCTATATTAAATTTACGTGTATTTTATATTATGTGTGCTGTGTTTGTATGTAAAATTATTTTTCTGTCACTTTCTCAATTCCTATAATAAAACTTTTAACATTCGGAACATTAAATTTTTGCACACAGGTAAGTTTGTGTGTTCCTATATTATAATTTTATCGATTTTTTGTTAGATGATAGAAACTTTTATATTCTGGATTTAGGTGTATCTTATTATGGGTTTGTTAGTACTTGTTTGTTGGTACCTCGTTATGAGTTCTTGGTTGTAAGTTATTATCATTAATATTAGTCTTATTATTTATATTATTTCGTAAAGATTTCGTTTAAAAATTACCTTCGAAATTTTTTTATAAAAATTTACATTCAAAATTTCATTATATTACATTATTTCTTAGATGTTAGCGTTTGTTGAACATATATTACATTTCAATACATTCATTTTTAAAAATTATTACTTAAATTTACTTTAGTTAAATTGTTACTTTACTTATTCATAAATTTTTAATTTAAAATTATTACTTTAATTTGCATATTTACTTAAAATTATCTTTATTTACTTATTTTTTAAATTATTATCTTAATTTCTCATGAGACATAGATTCTTCAAAATATATTACCATAAATTCCTATACAAACATATTGAGAATAAATTTACTTAGGCTTTTTAACGAGGACCTAAATCTAGTAAGAAATATCTCAGAGACATAAAACATATTTAGGGTTTTTTATTGAGCTCTGATTTCCATATACAAAAATCCTGGGACAAAGATTACCCAATAAATTAAGTGCTTCACATTGTTAGAAACCAAATCCGAAAACGGCATTCTAGTTCATTTTGATCTCAAATGATTTAAGAAAAAAAACCATTAGCCCTCAGGACCCTAAGAGAGAAGGGATACTCTTTATAGTTGGTAGGGTGCAGAGGACCAATATCTACCTACTGTATAGGACACTAAATAGGACACACAATGAAAGAAATCTTTAATTAATATTGTTGTTCAATATAAATACTTGTTCTACTATGCACTTTCGTCATGATAATCGCTTCCCACTAGAGCCCATTAATCATGCTCTCATGAAATAGCTTTCCCAATTACTCGTTTGTTAGGTAAATTAGTTTTATGTTTTAGCGTATTTTTGTGTTGTTCACAATCATTGCTGCATTTTTGACGAACCTTCCTTGAGTCATCTTTCAAAATATAAATTTGATTGTTAATTAATTATCAACTCTCCATTTCTGTTTTTTCAACACAAATCTTAGGTCCTTTCAACCTAAATGTGCTCCGTAGGGTTTGACACTGATTCTATTCATGATCTGCTTTCCAGTTTCCATCTCAATATATTGCTCTTTGCTCTTTTATTCGACTGTTAAAGTTACTTCAATCTTATACATTGCCTTTTTGGTGTTGTCTTGATCATTGTATTATTTGTGCGTTATTTATCATATAATTTCACTTCATTTAAACAAAATTAAAAAGGGTTTAAATTTAACCCAAATAACAATACCATTCAACATCTTGATATCGTCCATTCAGTATTTTTATCAATTTCTTTTATAACATTTTGTGTAAAAGGTAACCGACAGGTTGTACAATTGTATAAATACTTTTGATAAGAATGTTTGCATTGTGAAATCATTTTGTTCTCTTTTCCTTTTAACCCAAATAACAATACCATTCAACATCTTAATATCGGCCATTCAGTATCTTTATCAATTTCTTTTATAACATTTTGTGTAAAAGGTAACCGACAAGTTGTACAATTGTAAAAATACTTTTCGATAAGAATGTTTCCATTCTGAAATCCTTTTGTTCTCTTTTCCTTTTACAAGGATCGTTTCCCACTACAGAAAAGAAAGAAAATTTAATCATTTTAATATATGAGTAGACAGTAATGTGCATTCCTAAAAATTAAATTATAAAATTAAAAAATAGAAAATATTATTTGGATAATTAAAATAAAATATAAATAAAATATAATTAAACCAATAAATTTATTATATAATACGAAATAAATTTATTTTCCCCCAACAATTGTCAAATGCAATAATGACAAAATTCAGTGCCGAAAAACATCGATATATTACTGATTTATAGTCTTCAAGATCTCTCTTTAATAAATTCATAAATAATAATTCATTATACTCTCATTTTATTATATATTTTACGGGTGTACTAATTATTTTTATAGATTTTAGAGAACTGGTACCAAAATCATATAGGACCAGGTTCACTCTCTTTTTATACACAGTTTGTTTCTGAAATGTTTCTAATTACTAGATTATAGTATAAAATAAATTTGGGGTTAACTTATAATGGAAAACATAATTAGGTTAAAATTTACTATAAATTAAAAAAAAATAATTTATCAGCTACAGTGATTTTCGTATTGATAATAATCAAAGACAAATTATAACGAAATTTTATTATTCAAATAATAACCTTCTCATTCAATATAGAAATGTATAAATAAGGAATTCAGCAAACAGTATTAACCACTTCCCAGGCTATCGCATGTATATGCGTGAAAAAAACCTGTGCCGTTTCGGACATTCACACGTGATTCTCCATATTGTAAATAACAAGTGTTTGGAAAAGAAAAATTAAAAAAAATCATTGTTATTTTGACTATATATCACAAATTATAAACATAAAAAATATTGTATTGAAAATTGAAAGAACTTCTCATAATAAAAAAATAGTTTTATACCGACTATTACGAAAATTATTTTCTGTGAAGTGGTTAAAAATTAGAATACATTCACAGTAGAGACAAGTGTGCTCCATGACTCATCTTTTTTGTCATTTTTTGAACTACCCCCCATGACTTATCTCTAAACAAAGACATATGACTCATCCATAGCAACCATGGTAACCAGGTCAATGTCATGTGACTCATCCACAGCGGTGGTAACCATGGAAACTAGGTCAAGGTCATTCTCTTTTTAGTAACAAGGTCACGCGGCGCCATCGATGACTCATCAAGCTCATTCTATTTTTAGTAACTAGGTCATGTGACTCATCATTTTTGAACATATATATCATTCGAAAGGTATTTGAGAGGTCTATCTAATGGTCATATCTTCGAAGGTATATGGTTGGTCAAAAACCTTCAAATTTTTTATCATTCGAAAGGTAATACAAATGTGAGTATGATAGTCCAAGGGTAGAAGGTTTATGGTGAGTCCTTCAAAGGGTCAAAAACCTTCGAATTTTTCAAACCATATATATATATATATATATATATATATATATATATATATCATTCAAAAAAACTTTTGATGGTGAGTTCGGAGGTCCAAGGGTCCAAGATTCAAAAATTTTAAAAAACCTAATAATATACATATCAAACACAAAAGGTAATTCAAAGATGAGTATGATGGTCCAAGTTTGAAGGTCAAAGGGTCAAAGGGTCAAAGGTTTAAATTTTAGAAACCTTATAATATACATATCAAACAAAAGGTAATTCAAAGATGAGTATGATGGTCATACCTTCAAAGGTCATACCCTCGAAGGGTCCAAGGTTCAAAATTTAAAAACCTTATAACATACATATAAAAAAAGGAAATTCAAAGATGAGTATAATGGTCCAAGTTTGAAGAGTCGAAGGGTCGAAGGTTCAAATTTTTCAAACTTTATAATATACATATCAAACAAAAGGTAATACAAAGGTACTCATCGCTGACTCATTTATTTTTAGAACAAAAACAATGACTCATCACTTTTTAAAACAAAGACATCTGTTTTCAGAACAAATACAATGACGCGCCTATGGGATTTATTATTATTAATATCAAAATTATTATTATTGCAAATATTATTATTATTATTATCAATATTATTTATTATTATCAATAGTATTATTATTATTTTTATTATTATTAATATTATTAATATTATTATAATTATTATTATTGCAAATATTAGTCAAAAACCTAACATATTTTTACAGACATACTCAACCTATTAAACTTTATTATTATATTCATGTCTTTGTTAATTATGCACTTGTATTGCAAATTTATAAGTTATACCCTGATATTATAAAATTTTTATTTTTTACACACATACTCAATCCATTATTATTATTATTTATTATTATTGCATATATTAGTGAAAAACCTAAAATATTTACACACATACAAGTTATAGGGTAGAGAATTATTGTGTATTTACAATAATTAAGGAAAAAAGTTTTACGCACACATACACACACAAGTTATGGGGTAGAGAATTACTATATGTTTGTAAAAATATGAAATTTTATCAAATATACGGAAACTTCTTTAAATTTTATAAAAAATCTATGTGTGTTTGCTATAGGGTAGAGTATGTGTGTGTGTAAAAATATGAAATTTTATCAAATACATTTAAATTTCTTTAAAAAATCTATGTGGTTGTAAAAAGTTTTGTCAAATTTCTTTACTATTTATGAAAAATTTGTGTGCCTGTACAGAAAATTGTCAAGAAGAAGCAATAATTACACACACAAACACATTCGATAAGTATTGTACAAGTATTGCACATGCCTTGATTAACACGGGTGTATATGTGATTATTATATATATATATATATATATATATATATATATATATATATATATACTCAGAGTTTATCCGACAAGATATTTAGTCCCCCTTATGGGTGCTACTCGCAGGGCCACTGCTCAAATGTCTCAAAGGGCATATTATTAAATTCTGACCAATCAAAATCAATTTAGAGGTAGAACAAAAATATATTACTTTGCGGTATTTTAAATATATTTTAAAAACACATTTTTACACAATGCTAAGTACAGCTCACATACAATATCTCACAAGAGTATTAATATTATTATTATTATAACCACAAGCTCACACACTCAACATGTTTCAAAGGGCATATTATTAAATTCTGATCAATGAAGGAGTAAAACAAAAATATATTACGTTGCGGTATTTTAAAGTCTTATTTAAAAACATATGTTGTCACCGAGCTAGGTACTGCTCACATACAATTTCTCACAAGGGTATTAATATTATTATTATAATTATAATTATTATTATTATTATTATTATTATTATTATTATTATTATTATTATTATTATTATTATTATTATTATTATTATTATTATTATTATTATTATTATTATTATTATTATTATTATTATTATTATTATTATTATTATTATTATTATTATTATGATTATTATTATTATTATTATTATTATTATTATTATTATTATTAATATTATTATTATTATTATTATTATTATTATTATTATTATTATTATTATTATTAATATTATTATTATTGTTATTATTATTATTATTATTATTATTATTATTATTATTATTATTATTATTATTATTATTATTATTATTATTATTATTATTATTATTAATATTATTATTATTGTTATTATTATTATTATTATTATTATTATTATTATTATTATTATTATTATTATTATTATTATTATTATTATTATTAATATTATTATTATTAATATTATTATTATTATTATTATTATTATTATTATTATTATTATTATTATTAATATTATTTTTATTATTATAATTTTCAAAAATATTGACGCGCGGAGTAAATATTGATATTATTATTTGTATATATACTCAGAGTTTATCCGAAAAGATATTTTGTCCCTCTATGGGTAATGGTCACACTCAACATGTCTCAAAGGGTATATTAAATTCTGACCAATGAAAATCAATGAAGGTGTAGGATAAAAATATATTACGTTGTGGTATGTTAAAATCTTATGTTCAAAACATATTTTGACGCCATTTTCATTATTTTCAACATTTTCATAATTATTTTCATAATTTTTGCATCGATTTCATGATTTTCAAAATTTTCATAATTTACATGATAATATATTATGATATTATTTGATATGTATATTATAAGTAAATTATATTATGTATATTATATATGTATATTGTGTATATTATATGTATATTATATTTGATATGTATATTATATTATATGTATATGTATATTATATACATTTGATATGTATATTATATATGTATATTATATTATATAGAATTTGAAACTTCGACCCTTTGACCCTTTGACCTCTAAACTTGGACCATCATACTCATCTTTGAATTTCCTTTTGTATGATATGTATATTATAAGGTTTTAAAAAATTTAAACCTTGGACCCTTCGACCCTTCAAACTTGGACCATCATACTCACATTTGTATTACCTTCCGAATGATATATATATATTATAAGATTTTAAAAAATTTGAAGCTTTTTGACCCTTTGAAGGTTATTGACGAAATATATACTTTCGAAGATATGACTATTAGATAGACCTCTCAAACACCTTTTGTTTGATATATATATATATATATATATATATATATATATATATATATATATATATATATATATATATATATATATATATATATATATATATATATATATATATATATATATATATATATATATATATATATATATATATATATATATATATATATATAAGATATATATAAGAGACAACAAGTCCCGATATTGTATTCCATCAATACCAAGACTTGTGTTGTCATCTTTTTTCAGTTCGAAAAGTACTTCATCACATGTGAGCAAAATTAAATAAAGTTTATTTTGGGAACGTTTACAGAACTCAAATATTTTATCCCATGATTTACCTAAAGGTGTTTTGTGCATAAACTGCATAACAAATTTTGGTATCACCGTGATATTTATATTGTTGAAGATTTTATTGACTGCTGATTTCATATCAGTCATGAATTTTGCGATTAATTTACCCTTGTTGATTTTTGAAGGTAATTTCGTTTTATTTCCCAACTGGCTTATGAGTTGATTTTAATTTGTCAGGGAATTGCTCAATGATAACGCCAATGATTTCATTAACACTGATATCTGTCACTCTTCTCAGTAATTCTAATACTTTGAGCTTACGCAATTCAAAATTTGCATTCCCCTCTTTATTTTTATTACTCTTGGTTGGTCTTATAGTCTTTTTCCTATTAAAATCATTTACAATTGGGATAAATGAGCTATCGACATTACGAATTTCGCGTAGGTTCAAATTCGTAAGCGATAAGTCTTTGGCATAGTTTTGGATGGACGCGCATACCAAGATTTTACTGACTAGACCTGATCCTCAAGTGTCATGAAGACAATTACCAGTATATAATACACGGCCAAGTGATTCACTGATTTCATTAATTTTGTTTCTAAGAATTTTGCAGGTAGGGAGATAACTTTTTGGAAAAGTTTTATTTTAAGATCAAATACATGACAGGGCAATTAAGGCATAAGGGGAGAAATTCTCGAACCTTCATTAAAGAGTTTTTATATAACAATCATAGGACGACGAGTCTAGGACTCAAGCGTCAAACATTTTTCAAAATTTTTCCATAGCCAGCTATGGGAAAATGATTGGGGATATCACCGGATTGGTACTGGATCATTGTGATGTTCGAGCTGCATCTGTGTGTTTGGGAATATTATTGCATTGGTATAAATCAAGTGATTGAGGAGCCGGGGTTATGGATTGTTAGAGCACACCAAAACGTAGCAGAATTTCACCATTTGTTATCGGTTTATCACGGTTCGCGATTGAGTTGGCAATTCGAAGGTCGGCCTCTGAGGTTCGGTTCAAGAGTGATGCTAGAGATCAGTTTAAGATACAGGTTTCCAGATTTGAGCATCATGTATAGGAAACAGCTGTAGTTAACCATATTATGTCACACAAACAGCACCTGTTCAAGTAGAAAGAAAACGATCACAGTAAAAACCATAAACACAGAGAGTCGACAAAATCGAAGATTTTGGACAAAAGCAGGCACGATAGTAGATAACTCAGTGAACACCACCACATTGAGCGCTGCAAACAGTTCAGGATTACAAATTCGTTATTCGATTCTGTGTTGCGGTTTACCAATGACGGTATTTATTTTCTGTGGGATTCCTCCGGATCGATAGTTATTTATGACGGGATGCAGGATCAGATAGGACTCTGTTATAGCTGTTTGAAGTTGGCGTCGTTCATGGGTTGTTGTATGCGTAGCAATGAGTTGTCTTGTTGAGGCCTCGAGGAATTTTCAACTGGAATCGTTGGTGCAATCAGGTGATAAATTTCTTGAGGATGTAATGGGCAATTGTTATGCCTTCAGTGGGCAGGATATTAAAGTCCTTGTAGTCCTGACGGGAGGGCTTTGAATGAGGAGATTTGAGACACCATATATAAACATAGAATAAAAATTATACCTTTATAAATTATGGTGTATATGATAGAGGACAAATACAGTAATGCAAATGCCAAACTGTCCTATGGTCAAGCGAATCGGCCGATAGGCCGATGAGCTGCGTATAAAATTTAAGTAGGTATTATTTTAAATTCGGTACTTCCATGTTATCTTACCCCCAAAAATTAAATTAAAAAAGAACACATAATTATTATATTTATTTTCTAAATCACAGTTACAAACTCAGCAAATGTTTGTAAAGAGTTTGTAAATGGTCATCCAGGTGGCCAGAAAACCACAATGTCGTTGAGAATAGTGACGAACACATCAGCACTGTAGCTTAGAACACGTTTGCGCCACATAAACTCACATAAATCACAGATAGCCTTAATAAATTCATTTTCAATAATGTTCAATAACGTTATCAATAATGTATTCTCTCATTTTTTATATTGTTATTTTAATTGTATTTCATAATTTAATTTTTGGGGGTAAGATAACACGGAAGTACCTTAAATTTTGCCAAGTTTATTATATCACCAAATTATAACAAATTTGCTTCATTAATTTAACATTATTACTTTAACTTTATAAATATTAGTATTATACTTTATATATAAGATAATTAGTTCAACTTTTATAAATAACTAATATTTTTATCTAATTTACTTATATATATATATATATATATATGTTACAGTGAATTTGTATTACCTATGAGAATATATTTTCACTGGTGAAAATATATTTTCGCTAAGCCGGTCAGTGAATGTATATCTAACAATGAAGATACAAATCCACTGGTTACATTTAGTGAGTTTGTATTCATTGATATGTCGCCCTTTCATCTAGCTGCGAAGTGTTTTTAAAAGTTTTTTAATTTTTCTAAATATGTAATTATATTTAATGTGTAAGTTCAAAATAAATGTTCGGATATGAATTCACTGAAACGTTAGTGAAAATATATTCTCACTGGTAATACAAATTCACTGTAACATATATACATATGACAATTATACATAATTATTAATAAATCATTAATTTTCGCTTAGCATTCAATGCATTACTCAAAAAGATTTGCGTAAATTAAGCATAATAGAGATACAACCAAAAATAAACAACAAACACTATCACTGATCATCAGATAAATAAATTCGATTTTTCCTGGGTCAAAGGATTTAGATGATAATTGTAGGGAGATTCTTTTCGAGTTTTCATTTGCATAATTACTTTCTGGTATTCCATAGATCCGCGGTGATGATGGTTGGATTCATTCATGCATGGTGCTATGACGACGATCCGTGTTTTACGTTCATTTTCCAGTTTCTTGGTTGCCATAGCTTTGATTTCGTTGGGCATGTTGAGTTTTATTCTCATTTTCATATATGTCTTTCAAATTAATCTGGTTTCACAAGGATCATTATCTGATTCGTTCAAGATTGATTTATTAATACATAAATTATTTCCATTTGTGATGGCATCTGGAGTGGGTTCTGGTATTTCTTTGATTCCAAGTATAGGGACATCGTGGTCTTCCAGTGGCTCAGATGAGAAGGGCATGGGCCCCAACGCATTCAGCCAGTTCGCAGCATTTATCTTTTCATCAGGAGACAGTAGCGTGTAAGATTGCGATTCCCAGTCCATGGAGAAATCGCTGTCGAAAGACTCAAACTGGTCAGACTGCCGCGCCAGGAGTTTATAGAATAATTTTGTGTTGATATCCATCTCCGGGTCATTTTAGTTGTACGTGATTGTTATGTGGGAGCATAATTGGTTTCTTTGATGAAGGGTTTTTAGCATTGGCAGGACTCCAGAGTATTTGTGCTCAGGATCGGTGAGCATAGCAGATTCAATTTTCATGATTTTTGACGCTATCCTGTCGCTTAGGCAGGATTTGAATGGCCTGTATAACTGTGATATATGCCTTCTGTAGGCTTTGTAGTATTTCTCCAGGCGTTCAGATTGATCAAAGGATCTGAATATTAATTCGTTTCCGATTCGAAGCACAGATTTCTGATCGAATGTTATATTGCTTATCATTTTAGTAGGTAACATTTTAAATTCACTCAGTGTCGTTGGATTTAGAAGATAGTGCTCATCAGTTTGGTAATCAATGATAAACAAGGTTTTCCGTGATTTTGTGGTGCTACGATGGCAAATATGATTTGTGCCTTGATCAGTGATTCACAATCTAAAAATTCATTTAAATATCCAATGCAATCGTCAAGAATCGCAGCGCACATTGTAGCATTCAAAAACATGAGTTTTGTGGGTAATTTTAAATTATGAATGTATTTTGATGTGATTTCATCACTAATTTTACAGTTAATTAAGTTTAAGTTCCTGGAGATCTCGTTTGTTTGCTGAATTTTATAAGATTTAAGGGACTCGGTAATACTTGTGCGACAAACCTGATTGTCAAAAAGTAAATTTTCAATCAATTCAATGAAAGCAGAAGCAAATACGTGTGGGTCGCCAGATGTGATGGAAATGTGGTTGATGTTGTGGTGACTATTGAAATTAATTTTCGTTTGAGAAAAGAAAATTTATTCATATAGTCTGTTATGTTTTCTCCTATGCCGATTAGTCTCTCAGTTAGAATTCGGTTGAAAATGTAATTGATTCCTAAAACGAAGGAGAAAAGATAAAAACTCAAATTCATGCCGTCTGGGATGACACTGATTACATGTTCTATTCCAGCAAATTGTTTAAACGTGACATTTTCCCTAATGAATGTATCGTTTAGTGCAATAACATTCAATGTCAGTTCAGGAGAAAGAACAGTAATATTGCTTTTATTTTTATACCATTCATTAATCAGTTATGTGACACATGAGTTCTGTTTCTGGAGATATATCAAGTTACCGTTACTCACCTTCTTAACTCCATTTCGTTTGATTGTCTCCATGAATTTGGGAAGGCCACCCCCGAAGTTTTTGTTGTGGAGTAAGTTTAAAATGGTGGAAAGTTATATTTATTATATTTATTTTCTAAATCACAGTTACAAACTCAGCAAATGTTTGTAAAGAGTTTGTAAATGGTCATCCAGGTGGCCAGAAAACCACAATGTCGTTGAGGATAGTGTCGAACACATCGGCACTGTTGCTTAGAACACGTTTGCGTCACACAAACTCACATAAATCACAGATAGCTTTAATAAATTCATGTTCAATAATGTTCAATAACGTCATCAATAATGTATTCTCTCATTTTTTATATTGTTATTTTAATTGTATAAATTTTTTATCAGTAAAAATTTCATTTTTTTTATATTTTTCATTATATAGGGGGCCACATATAATGTCAGACCTGGGCCTCCAAAAGGCTCTAACAGGCTCTGTATATATATATATATATACAGAGCCCAGGTCTGACATTATATGTGGCCCCCTATATAATGAAAAATATACAAAAAATGAAATTTTTGCTGATAAAAAATTTATTATTTCAAAAATAAAAAAATATATTCCGAATATCAAAGTATAAATATCAAAGTAATATTAATTAAAATTTAAAAATGCGCTTTTCGAGTTTTTAAAGCTGCAAAAGAAATTATAATTTCAGAATAGTCCAAATTTCTAGCTATATCCCAATTAATATTTAGCGTCGCCAGACCATTTACATGATCCTGTATCATGGTTGATCTTAAATAATTTTTTATCCGTTTGAATGCGCTAAAACTCCTCTCTGCCTCTGCTACGCTAACTGGCAAGGCTAAAAATATTCTCAGAGCAATAGCAATATTTGGATAAATATTTAAAAACCCAATTTCGATTATTTCTTTTAAATGCTCACACGGTTTCATGTAGCTTTTAAAATTTGATTTATAAACTCTTTTAAGAAATTTAAATTCTTCCAGAATTTCTTCATCTATTTGATTTTCATATTTTGTTTGTAAAATTCTTGCTGCTTCAATTAAGCTCTTCTCTTCCATTTCATTAAAATTCCATAAAACTTCAAATAATTTGCATATTGAGGAAACAGCTTTAAATCTTTGCGTAAGTCCATTTATTATAGAATCAATGATCTCGTTAAAAATGTGGTTGTGAAAATATGCTTCTGCAGATACTTGATCTTTTATTTGACGATTTGTAATAAATTCTGTAACAACGCTATTAGCTGCTGCAATTTTTTTTGACTTAATTTCCTTTATATCTTCAATAAGTTTATCAATATTAATTTTTTCTGTTGTCAATATTGATTTCCGCGCTTGGAGAATGAAATTTGTTTCATACAATAGAACCAAAACCTCCATCCAAATTGTACACATAAAGACACATTCAAATGGTGATAAATATTTTTTAAATGATTCAATCTGAATCTGAGCATCAGCTGAAAGACTGCATAACTCAAATTCGTTTACGGCTGATAACAAGAATTTTAAATGAAGGCCACTTGCAAACCATCTAGTTTACCATCTAGTCTAAACAAAGACATTTAAATAAATATTCAAATAAGTATTTAAACAAAGAAATTTAAACAAAGACATTTAAATAAATACATTTAAACAAAGACATTTAAACAAATATTTAAACAAAGACATTTAAACAAAGACATTAAAACAAAGACATTTAAACAAAGACATTTAAACAAAGACATATAGACAAAGACTCTTCGATGACTCATCGTTTAAATGGGGGGGATTTTTTGCATACTACCCTCCTGTGTATGACTCATCGATGACTCATCCTTTTAGAACAAAGACTCATCACAAGATTCATCATCTATTTTTTAGAACAGACTCCACTAGAACAAAGGTGATATTATCAATAGTATTATTATTAATATTACTATTATTATTTTCAATGTAATATTATTATTTTATTATAATTATTATTATTATTATTATTAATATAATAATAATAATAATAATAATAATAATAATAATAATAATAATAATAATAATAATAATAATAATAATAATAATAATAATAAAAATAATAATAATAATAATAATTATTATTATTATTATTATTATTATAAGATAACGCCAATCAAACATTTTTTTCACGATTAATTTCGACAGTTTTCCGGTCATTATCAGGTGGGATATAATAACTCATTAAATTAAGGATTTTAAACAAATTTATAAATTATATAAAATTTTTTTATTTTATAAAAAATATATTATTTTTTTTAAATTTTAACATTTAAAATTTAATTTAATAATTTAAAAATTTTTATTAATTATTTAATTTAATAAAACAATCAATACATACAATATAAAAAAAACCTATTTAAAAACACTCAAAACACAAGTATTTACTGCATTCTGCACATTAATTTTCGGATTCAATTATTTTATCAACAACGCCTCACAAATCACACGGTCGCAATAATTATCGAAATTTTTTAATAAAATTTTAAAATCAGACATATAAATTTTAATCTTACAGCCCTTATTGTGCTCACCAATATGAGTCAAAGCCTTCGGTCTACAATGTTCTCGAGCTCGAATACAGAGATGACGGGAAGTCTCTCCAATGTATGTGGCATTACACTCATTACATGTAAACTGATAAACGAGATCGGAACACAATTCAACCGGAGTTTTTGACTTATTAATAAACATATTGCGTACTTTCCATGAAGTTGATACTATCCTATAGTTTAAATTCCCTAACTGCTTTCTTATCTTCACTTTATAATCCTTAAAACCTTCTGAGTACGGCAATACTAACACAAATTTAGGCTCATCATCCTTGCTCACACTATTTAATTTATTTAACTCATCAGACTCACACACCTCAACAAGATCAAACCCAGATTTTCTCAAACATGGATCCTTAGGATTTTTAATAAATTTGTCAACAGTCTCTTTCACCATAATTACTAAAAAGGATTTTGAATAACCGTTCTTCATTAACAATTCAACCAATATATCAACACTTTTTACTGAATTTTTAAAAGTAGAAGACAAAGACCATGCTCGATAAATCAACCCCTTCACCATATTTCTTTTATACTTGAATTCACAAAAACTTTCGGAAGAAGTATAGAGACCAGTATCAGTTGGTTTTCTATAAATCTCTGTCTCATAGTGTTTCTCTTTGCGTTGTATTAACAGATCCAAGAAAGCAAGCGATGATTTTTTCTCCGTTTCACATGTGAATACAATGTTTTTATGTAGACTATTCATATAATGCAAAAACGGGTCAACATGCCTCTGATTTTCAAATATAAGAAAAAAATATCATCCACATACCGTTTATAAACAGTGGGTTTCATACATTGGAAAGATGCAATTTTCTTTTCTAAGCTTGTTAAAAAAATTGAAGCCATCGTTAGTGCTAAAGGAGAATCCATAGCAACTCCATCTATTTGTTGATACCATTCATTATTGAAAAGAAAATTGATTTTTGAAGTTGCAAATACAAGAAGTTCACGAAATGCTGTTCTATCCAAAATATGATGTTCAGAAATATTTTCATTCCATAACAAGCAACATAATTCAATTGTTTCAACCAATGGTACATTAGTAAACAGACTACAGACATCAAACGAAACCATAATTTCATCCATACTTTGTCTATCATATTGTGCAATACAGGAAACAAAGTCAAAACTATCTTTACATTCAAATTCTGATCGTATTAATGGTTTCAATAATCCATCCAAAATTTTGGCTATTTTATACTGGGCAGTGCCAATCATGGATAAAACAGGTCTCATAGGCACGCCATCTTTATGGATTTTTGGAAGCCCACACATTTTTGATGGTTGTGATCCCATTGGGCGAATAGATTTAAACAACTCTTCATCAATTTGCTTATTTTTAATTAATTTATTTAGTATTTCTTTCAACAAATTCTCATCCTTAAGAGGAGGCTGTATTCCATTTTTTCGAGAAATCTCTATTTTCACAAACTGGGGAGCGTTCAAAACATCATTAAGCTTATTTACATATACATCATGGTCGAGAATTACCAATCCGTTTCCTTTGTCAAACTTGCATATATTGATGTCTTTTTTAGCTAAATTTTTTAATACAGTAAAATCTTAAATATTCTGCTTTTAATTTTTATCAATATACTCCATCGTACTCGAACTCAACACACTCTTCACATAATTAGTATTAATATCCTTCATCGATCTAAGTATATGAAAGTATAAACTTTCAATCTTCGCACATAATTTTGTTTCATCCATTCTTTTCTTAATGGAATGATTGGGACCAAATTTCAAAATACGCTCCTCCTCTTCAGACAAAACAACTTTACTCATGTTTATTAATGTATTCTCTACACTAAATTTAGAGATCCCAAATAATTTTCTCAAATTTTTTAATTTATTGATATGAGCATTCTCTTTTGATTTTAACTGAGAAATTGAATTTTTAATACACCATTCAACACATTCCTGCTAACAAAACTCATTTGTTATTTGATTCAAAGTAAATCCAATATTTAATAGTTTTTTATCCAAGGATGTTCTCCTTATCTTCTCTGATTCCAACATTCTTCTTAACGTTCTTTTATGTATTATTTGCACATCTTTACTTGAAAGACAATCACTAAGTTTCATTTTAAAAATGAACGAGGGAATCATCTTTTCTTCTAGACAAGTCTCAAGAAAACAAATGTCTAGTTCTTTTCTTCTAAGTGCATTAAAAGTCTTCAATAATCTTTTGAATACTGGAACAGCAGAAACATGATTTTATGGCAATGATTTAATTATAAGATAACGCCAATCAAACATTCTTTTCGCGATTAATTTCGACAGTTTTCCTGTCATCATCCGGTGGGATATAATAACTCATTAAATGAAGGATTTTAAACAAATTTATTAATTATATAAATTTTTTTTATTTTATAAAAAATATATTATTTTTTTTAAATTTTAACATTTAAAATTTAATTTAATAATTTAAAAAATTTTTTATTAATTATTTAATTTAATACAACAATCAATACATACAATATAAAAAACTTATTAAAAACACTCAAAACACAAGTATCTACTGCATTCTGCACATTAATTTTCGGATTCAATTATTTTATCAACAACGCCTCACAAATCACACGTTCGCAATAATTATCGAAATTTTTTAATAAAATTTTAAAATCAGACATACCTATTTCAATCTTACAGCCCTTATTGTGCTCACCAATATGGGTCAAAGCTTTCGGTCTTTATTATTATTATTATTACTTTATTATTGTTATTATTATTATTATTATTATTATTATTATTATTATTATTATTATTATTATTATTATTATTATTATTATTATTATTATTATTATTATTATTATTATTATTATAAGAACTTCTTTTCATTTTCACCTCTGATTTCTTTTCTATTTAAAAAGGATTTTTTGAAACTCCTTTTGTAAATATTATTTCCAATTGCCAATTTGTAATTGTTGCATAATAATGAATGTTGTTTAAATAATTGCCAACCAAACAAAGCAGTTATTCAAATTAAAAATATTGTATATTAAATAAAGTTTATTATTCACTTTTAATGAAAAATTGCACTTTCATTTGTAATTTTTGTTGTTTATGATATTATAATGTATTTATTACTTTTACGCCTGAGAAATTAAAATTAAAAGAAATCATTTTTGTTAAAATTATTTGTAGATAAAATCAGTAATATCAACTAACCACACATACAATAATAATATTCGTTTTTGCAATCATTGACACACTTTTCATGGCAACATTGATCATGACAATGGAATGGTCTCACCCATTCATATTTTTCTTTGCCTGGAACAGAAAATTAATATTTTCCATAAACAAATATTTAATAGTTACAGCTAGCCGAAGCATTTCCCAAGAAAAGCGCGAATATCAAAAATAAAGCAAAGAATTTCATGATCTAAACTTAGATATAAAACGTTGTGAATAATTTAGCAAAATATAAAATGACCACTTTTTGATATTTGAAAGTAATTTCCGTGACATTTATAGCTATTTCACTTATCTGAGACCTCGCAACTGAATAATTACCATAAATTGGTCACAAGATTTTACTAAATTTATTTGAAAAACGTGGCAAGGAAATAAATATTCTTAAGAAAATTCAAATATCAAAAGCTTTTCAATCACATTATATATTGTGCTAATATGAAACCGAAAATCTTATTTGAGCCCCCATCGGATATTTGAACACAATTAAACTTACACAAATTTACTCGAATGAAAGATTTAATCACCTCTTGCGGATATCGAGATTTTCCATTCTCTTTATTAGAATAATATATACCAGGGGTTCTTAACCTTTTCTATAAGAGACCTTCTTACAAATACAAAACATTTGGATTTATTTTCATACATTTAATAATTTAATTTATAAATAGAACAGTAAAGTTCATTGGTATTAAATTCAATTTTAGTTCAATTTATTATTATTATTATTATTATTATTATTATTATTATTATTATTATTATTATTATTATTATTATTATTATTATTATTATTATTATTATTATTATTATTATTATTATTATTATTATTATTATTATTATTATTATTATTATTATTATTATTATTATTATTATTATTATTATTATTGTTATTATTATTATTATTAAAAAGAGAGCTTGAAGACTATAACTCAGTAATATATCGATGTTTTGTCGATGTTTCAAAAACATCGATATATTTACAGATTTATAATCTTCAAGCGCTCTAGTTACTAAATTCAATGGAAAAAAATCTGTGGTGAAATTTAAAAAAAAAATTCTTATAATATTTTTATTATCGTTATAATTATTATTATTATTACTATTTTTATTATTATTGTTACTTGTAGTAGATTTTTGTATTTTTGATTTTATGGTTATTTTTGACAACAATCCAATTAGGATTCTTTTTTTACGAACATAAGTGTTCCCGTTGAGTTGGTGGAATTAGATTAAAAAACTATATAGCAATAATTTACAATGGTAAATTATCTCTATAGTAAAATTAGAAATAGAAAAAAATCGAAGATTAAAAAAAATTGATAAAAAGATTAACTAGATTATTCTAATTATTAGAATTAATTTCTCAAACTCCAACAACGAAAATTTATCCATAGGAATATTCCACAGTTATTAAATTCAATTCATCTCAAACTTATTCAAGAACATTCTAACTATTTTAATTAATTTTTCAAACTCCAACTAACTAAATTCTATTCGTATCTACATTTAAAATATAAATTTCAGTTCTCCCGAATCCTTACGATCCAAATTTTCATTTATAGACGTGTTCGATTTCCCAATTTGAGCTTATCTCTAATTCCAAGAAACAAAGTTTTCAGCTACTGAAATATTAAAACTCAACCTTGAACTATCCAAATTTTAAGGTTTTTAATTCTATTGTAAATAAAAGTTTCAATTTTAAATTATAGTTGTTACACCTTATTTAATCATTATAATTTTTTTGTTCCTACATACATTCGTCCCAACTATCCCAATACTGTTTATTTACCGGTGACTCGGCTGGGTGCTTCAAATTTCCTTACACTCACACGCACTTACCAACATAAATAAAATATATTACATAAATTGATATAATTAAGCATACTTATTCAAAACTTATTAACTCACATCCGTAGTACGCACGAACATATCATCGAACCCCACAACATTATTTTTATTACTATTATTATTATTATTATTATTATTATTATTATTATTATTATTATTATTATTATTATTATTATTAAGTAGGTAGTTAGTAGCCCGCTGCAACAATTACCCCCCCCCCCGGGGGGGGGGGGTTAAATTGTTGCACGATTTTTTTTGTTGCACGATTTTTTTTGTTGCACGATTTTATTACGCAATTGTTCCACACTATAGTCTCGATGGTCCTGGGATTTTCAATACAAAAATTTTTTTTTTCTATACAAGAACGATGGTCCTGGGATTTTTAATACAAAAAATTTTTTTTCTATACAAAAACGATGGTCCTGGGATTTTCAATACAAAAAATTTTTTTCTATACAAAAATCCGACTATCAATAAAAAAGCCAAGGATTATTCACACTATAGTGAGGGGGTCTCGATGGTCCTAGGATTTTCAATACAAATAAAATTTTTTCTATACAAAAAATCCGACTACCAGTAAAAAAGCATGGTAATTTAAGGTCTCAGGATATTTTCAATACAAAAAGGTGGTATACACTAAAAAAGCATAGTAATTTAAGGTCTCAGGATATTTTCAATACAAAAGGTGATCTACACTAAAAAAGCGTGGATTTTTCTAGGTCAATTCAGGTGGGTCTCCTTGGTCCTGAGAATTTCAATAGAAAAAGGCGGTCTTCAATAAAAAAGAGTGGTAATTTAAGGTCTCAGGATATTTTCAATACAAAAAGGTGGTCTACACTAAAAAACAGTGGTAATTTAAGGTCTCAGGATATTTTCAATACAAAAATCCGATTATCACTAAAAAGCATGGATTTTTCTAGGCCAATTAATGCGGGTCTCCTTGGTCCTGAGAAAAAGGTGGTCTACACTAAAAAAGCGTGGTAAATTTTTAAAATAAATTAAATAATGGGTCTAAAAATTAAATTACAGTAAATTATGGTTCAAATTTTTGAATTACAGTAAATAATGGTCCAAATTTTTGAATTACAGTAAATAATGGTTCTAAAAAATTAAATTACAGTAAATTATGGTTCTTAAAAATTAAATTACAGTAATTAATGGTCCAAATTTTTCAATTACAGTTAATTATGGTTCTAAAAAATTAAATTAAAGTAAATTAAGGTTCAAATTTTTCAATTAAAGTAAATTATGGTCCAAATTTTTGAATTACAGTAAATAATGGTCCAAATTTTTGAATTACAGTAAATAATGGTTCTAAAAAATTAAATTACAGTAAATAATGGTCCAAATTTTTCAATTACAGTTAATTATGGTTCTAAAATATTAAATTAAAGTAAATTAAGGTTCAAATTTTTCAATTAAAGTAAATAATGGTCCAAATTTTTGAATTACAGTAAATAATGGTCCAAATTTTTCAATTAAAGTAAATGATGGTTCAAATTTTTCAATAACAGTAAATTTAGGTTCTAAAATATTAAATTACAGTAAATTATGGGTCTAAAAATTAAATTACAGTAAATTATGGTCCAAATTTTTCAATTACAGTTAATTATGGTCCTAAAAAATTAAATTAAAGTAAATTATGGTTCTAAAAATTAAATTACAGTAAATTATGGTCCAAATTTTTCAATTAGTAATGAATGGGCTCAAATAACTAAATTAAGGTTCTAAAAAATTAAATTAAAGTTAATTAAGGTCCAAATTTAAAAATTAAGTAATCAATGGTCAAAAATTTTAAATTAAAGTTAAATAAGTAAATTAAATTAATAATTTTTAAATAAGTAATGTAATAAGTAAATTAAAGTAAGATTTTAAAATTTATTAACAAAAAGTTGAAATAATAGAAGGTGTTTGAGAATTGAAATTTTTAATGAAAATTTTAATGAAATAATTTTTTAAGTAATTTTTAATGGAAATTTTTATGGAATAATTTTTTAAGTTAATTTTTAATGGAAATTTTTATGAAATATTTTTCAATGTTAATTTTAGATGGAAATTTTTAAGATAATTTTTAATGAAATTTTTTATGAAATATTTTACAAAGACAAATTTTAATAATAATTCTACAACAAACCAACAACTTAGTACCAACAACCAGTAACTTACGAACATGTATTAACAACCAGATACCTACAACTAGTTACTAACAACCAGTTACCTGATACTAAGTACCTACAACCACCTAACAAGTACTAACAACCAAAAACAAGCAACCAACTAGGTACCAAGTACTAACAATAAAAACAAGCAACCAACCAGATACCTACAACTAGATACCTACAACCAACTAGCTACCACCTACCAAGTACATTCAACCAACAACAACCACCTACCAACTAGCTACCACCTACCAAGTACATTCAACCAACAACAACCAGCTAACAACTAGCTACCACCTACCAAGTACCAACAACCAACAACAACCAAGTACTAAGCACTGTCAACTAAATACCAAACACTTACAACCTACAACTAGTTACTAACAACCAGTTACCTGTTACCAAGTACATACAACCAACAACAACCAACCAACTAGGTACCAGATACCGAGTACTCACAACCAACAACAACCAACCAACTAGGTACCAGATACCGAGTACTCACAACCAACAACAACCAGCTACTAAGCATTACCAACCACCTACAACCTACAACTAGTTACTAACAACTAGTTACCTGATACCTACAACTAGATACTAACAACCAAAAACAACCAACCAACCAGTTACCTGATACCAAATACTTACAACTAGTTACTAACAACCAGTTACCTGATAGCAACCAACTAGGTACCAGATACCGAGTACTCACAACCAACAACAACCATGTACTAAGCATTACCAACCACCTACAACCTACAACTAGTTACAAACAACCAGTTACCTGCTACTAAGTACCTACAACCAACTAGCTACCACCTACCAAGTACCTACAACCAACTAGCTACCACCTACCAAGTACCACCAACAACGAGATACCTACAACTAGATACTAACAACTAGTTACCAGATACCTACTACTCACAGCCGTCAACAACCAGGTACTAAGCATCATCAACCAAGTAATAACAACTAGATACCTAGTACTTACAACCAGATGACCACATGAAATTATTGGTTAAATAAGTAAATTAATGTCTAATTTTAAAATTAAGTAATCAATGGTCTAAAAATTAAATTAAAGTTAATTAAGATCCAAAATTTAAAATTAAGTAACCAATGGTTCAAATTTTAAATTAAAGCTAAATAAGTAAATTAAAGTAAGATTTTTAAATTTATTATCAAAAGATTGAATAACCACCAACTTTTTTGAGAAATGTAATTTTTAATGAAAATTTAAATGGAAATTTTTTTTTTAAGTTAATTTTAAATGTAAATTTTAATGGAATAATAATAATAATAATAATAATAATAATAATAATAATAATAATAATTCAACAGTTCCCAACAATCGGTTACTAAATATTTTTAACTAGATGCTAACAAATACTTTGAACATGATACCACGTACTAACTAACTCTCAAACAACCAGATACCTACAACTAGTTACTAACAACCAACTAAGTATTCTTTATTGTATTTTATGAAATGCTTTTAAATTAATTTTTTATCTGTCTTTAAAAATATGTTTAATTACAATCAATAGAAAACCTTTTCAAAATGTCTAAATTTAACAAACATGTTGACTTTCATCAAAAAACCACAACTCAATCACTTTAAAACACCACGTGAAATTCAAAATAATTTAAATTACAATGAAATACTAATGAATTCTAATTTACAAAAACATCTTCTTTTAAATGATAACTACTGACTTATTATTGCAAAGTAAAAATCACATTCAATAAATACTTATTGTTGATCAGTTTTATTATATATACTCTGAGTTTATCCGACAGGATGTTTTGACCCCCTAAGGGTACTGGTCGTAAGGGTACTGGTCGTAAGGGTACTGGTCGTAAGGGTATTAGTCGTAAAGGTACTGGTCGTAAGGCTATTGGTAACACTCAACCACCACCTACTCATTAATTAACTACCATGTACTAACAACCAGTTACCTGATACCAAGTACATACAACCAACATCAACCTGTTACTAAGCATTATCAACCTACAACTATATAACAACAATCAGTAAACAACACTCTACCAACTATTAAATACAAGATACCAACAACTAGATACCAACAATCAACTAACCACACATAAAAATAATAGCAATTAAATACAAAATATTCTTCATCACATACACTATCTTCTTATCAAAATCTAAAAAGTCAATCAGATACCAACTACCAACTACCAAGTACTAACAACCAACTACCTACAACCAACAACTATGTACTAACAAATTGATCTTTAAAAGAAAAATACTCATCACTTGAAAAATTAGATGGACAATTAATTGAACTCAAGACATCAATAACTTGGTAAAAATTGATTAAATAATTGCAAAAATTTAAATTTACTCAAAATAAATATCATAAAAATTTAATTAATAGACAAGAAAGAATTCTATTCATTAATCATCCAGTAAATAAAAAAATACTGATCATTCAAGTTGAATCGACTAAGATAATAAATTAATAAGATAAGATTTAGTAGATAATTGATTTAGATTGAATAAATTAATTGAAATAAAATTAATTTTAATTATTTTTTTTTAAAAATAATACATGTACTCAAATTGATTGACTGAATGCTCAAAATATTCAAAAATCAGTATAAATTCATTAAAATTATCAATGTCATCAATCTACAATAAAAATAATTATCATTAAATTCCAAAAGAGACTAGAAAACTAACAAACCAGAAAATTCATTCAAATGACAATAATTGGTATATTCAAGCGAATTCTCTAATAAAATCATCTAAAAAGAATCATTTCGCCTAAAATATCTCAATTTTTAAAGATTAGTATCTTATCGATAAGTACTTGTTAAATATCATATATTCACCTCAAACTAACAAGATTCCTTAAAATCCCTTAAATGACTATATTTCTACCCTTAATCAATATTATTACAAATAATTCAATAAAATCATCTAAAAAGCATCAAATTTCCCAAAAATAACTCTATCTTTAAAGATTAGTATTTTATCGATAAATATCCTTAAAAGGTTATATTTACCTCAGACTAATAAGATTCCTTAAAATCCCCTTTAAATGACTATAATTCTAACTTTAATTCGTATTATCACAAATATTTCCCTATAAAACAGGTAAAATCATTAACTCTAAATAATTTATAAAATCTAATGATAAAACCGGTTATAATTAAATTTTTGTTAATCACTGTACTCGAAATTTAAAATAAATATTGCTTGAAATTTGACTGTACAATATAACTGAGTAGTTGCATAGAAAGATTAAATTTATCCATATTTCTTCAAATGATCATTTTTACCGATATCCAACCGATTTAATTACTAATTAAAATCACCCGATAGATTTCTCCCAATAAAGATCAATTTTCTTTAGTCGACGTTTTAAATCAATATTTCCAACTTTTGTCGTTGTCCGTCTAAATAAAGATAAAAAATAATTTAAAGTTGATATCAATCCCAATTATCTGTAAAGTGTTCATTGTCAAAACCAAGTAAATAGATTATCCCTACTTAATAAAACATTGTTCTAAAACATAAATCTAAATTAATTTACTGTGCATTAATCACAACCTAATAAAACAATATAATTATTATTGATTCATAACTAATGTATTGCAATTTCCCTTAAAACATTGATATTTTACCAACATCATCCTTAAAAGATCATATATTCCCATCTTAACCCATCCTTCATTAAATTCAATCGAATATATCTCCCTTACAATGATATATTCCTACCTTATCCGATCTCTCATTAAATCTAACCAACTATATCTCCCTTAAAAGATCATATATTCCCATCTTAACCGATCTCTCATTAAAGTCAATCGACTATATCTCCCTTACAATGATATATTCCCATCTTAACCCATCCCTCATTAAATTTAACCGACTATATCCCCTCAAAAGATCATATTTTCACACCTTATCCGATCTCTCATTAAATCTAACCGACAATATCCCATCTTATCCGATCTCTCACCAAATATTTCTACCCTTTTAAACATCTAACCGAATATATCCTTCAATTCTATCCACTTGAATCCTCCTTTAATTCACTCAATCCTCTTAAAATCCTTAGAGAACTTCAAAAATATGACTTAATTGTTACAGACACCAAATATTCTTCCATTGAAATAATTTAGAAGCTAAATAATAAGAGCCCATTAAAAGATCAAAAATCAATATTTTCTACAAATATTTACCATCAAATACTGGAGATGAAATATATTGTTTGATTATAATTCTTCATCGATTCAACCAATCATTTTCAAGCAATAACAGCAAACTAAATTTCTGTATATCCTACAATAATTATCAAGTAAATTTTAAGTTATTGATAAAGTTAACTGGTTTCTTAGCTTATGTTTTTTAAAGTGCATCAATGTGTAAATATTCTTAGAAAATTATTGAAAAATTATTTATTCAAATGCATTACAAAGTCATCAAAAATCACTTAATTATTAACCTAATTGTCAATGAAATTAATTTTTATTTAAAAACTATTCAATAAAATACAACTAATTATCAAGAAATTAATTAAATTTATCAATTAAATTTATCAGTCAACATGAAATTCTTAGAAAATTATTCAATATCCTCATAAAAATTTATCCACTTGATTATTGTAAAAACTCTAATTATTAACATTGAAAATAAATTTTATTTAAAATTAAAAAACCAATCAATAAAAATACATTCAATTATCAAGAAATTAATTAAATTTACCTTAGAATTAGCATTAAATTACAGAAATTCACAAAAATAATGGAAATTCACAAAAATGATAAAAATTCACAAAAATAATAGAAATTCATGAAAATGATAGATATCCACGAAAAATGATGGAAATTTATGAAAATGATAGAAATTTACTTGAATAAAACCATCAACTCTAAAAATTATCAATGCCTTAAACAACAAATTTGTCTAAATAATCATTCAAATAAAAGCATTAAATACCTTTACGACTAATACACTTACGACATGTTGAATGTGAGTAGTACCCTTGTGAGCAATACCCATAGGGGGACAGAATATTTTTTCGGATAAACTCAGAGTATATATTAATTAACTCATTCAAATTTATCATTGAATCAGTAAAATTATCATAAATTTCGATAAAAATTCTAATGTGGTAAGCAATGAAAAGAGAAATATTCTTTAAACTTAGATAAAACTAACAATGAAGGTGGTAAGAATCATTAAAGTGAGAAAATTATTCATTACTCGATGATAAATTCAAATGGATGAAAATAATTGATAGAATAATTTATTAATGGGCATAGATAAGAAAAAAGGTTGATAAGAATGGAAATATATTAATTGAATTTATTTAAAATTATTTCATAAAATTCATAAAAAAAAAACTTTTAAAAGAAATATTTGTGGAGATGTTTTAGGTGAAAATTAATCAAAATCGGCGGAATATAATTGATTAAATATCGAGGATGGGGGTTATAATTAATGGAAAATCAATGGGATACAAATGATTAAATAGTGGAAAATCCGGGAATATAAGTGATTAATTAATGGAATATTGAGAATCGGAGGAATATCAATGAGAAGGATATATAATTTAAACTAGTTTATTACATAACAAGCCGCGACTAGTTTATTACATAACAAGCCGTGAATGATAATTTATTGAGAATTATTGATTAGATCTTTTTTTAATTTTTGACTAAAATAAATTCTAAAATAATAGCAAATTATTACTAAAATGTTTTAATTTGCATTATGTATTTCAAAAACAATGATCATAAAAGATAATAATATATATATATTACCCTTTTCATTCAAAATAAGTTAAATATTCAAATATAAGTCTTAGAAAATACAATCAAAATTAAATTTTAAAAATATAAATTTTATAAGTTTTTCAAATTCTCGAATAATGTAAATAAGAAATTAATCTATTACCAGTTACATACTTTTAAACTTATTGATGGAATAAAACATTAGAAATAAAAAGTGTTTTTTTTGTATAAGTACTTGTAATAATAGCTATATATTATTAAATTTACTATTCTACACTAAATATTTCGAAAACAAATATCATAATATGAATTATATTACTCCTTTCAATCAAAGTAAATTAAATGTATCATTCAAATACAATTAAAATTAAATCATCAATTTAATACTTTAATTTAAAAATAAAAAATTTATATGTAAATGCGAATAAGAAATTGATTTATTAACAGTTCTAAACTTTTTAAACTTATTGATTAGGCAGTAGAAAGTAACTTTTTTTTCAAAAAGTCCTTTAATATTGTATTCTATTTATTATCAAATTAACTATTTTACACTAAAATATTTCAATTTAGAAAAAAAAATCATAATATTGAATGTGATACTTCAATCAAAATAAGTTAATACTCAAATATATGTCTTATAAAGTACAATCAAAATTAAATACTTCACTAAATTTTAAGTAAAGTTTTTTAAATTCTCTGGTAAATGTTAACAAGATATTAATTTATTAATCATTATAGACTTTTTATAATTATTATCGGAATTAAACAATAGAATGATATTCAAATATGTACAATTTAAAAATAAAATTAAAATTAAATTACATACTTTAAAAATGTTGGTAAAATACCATTCACAGCTTGATATTCAAAATATGTACAATTTAAAAATAAAATTAAAATTAAATTACATACTTTAAAAATGTTGGTAAAATACCATTCACAGCTTGTTATGTAATAAACTAGTCGCGGCTTGTTATGTAATAAACTAGTTTAAATTATATATCCTTCTCATTGATATTCCTCCGATTCTCAATATTCCATTAATTAATCACTTATATTCCCGGATTTTCCACTATTTAATCATTTGTATCCCATTGATTTTCCATTAATTATAACCCCCATCCTCGATATTTAATCAATTATATTCCGCCGATTTTGATTAATTTTCACCTAAAACATCTCCACAAATATTTCTTTTAAAAGTTTTTTTTTTATGAATTTTATGAAATAATTTTAAATAAATTCAATTAATATATTTCCATTCTTATCAACCTTTTTTCTTATCTATGCCCATTAATAAATTATTCTATCAATTATTTTCATCCATTTGAATTTATCATCGAGTAATGAATAATTTTCTCACTTTAATGATTCTTACCACCTTCATTGTTAGTTTTATCTAAGTTTAAAGAATATTTCTCTTTTCATTGCTTACCACATTAGAATTTTTATCGAAATTTATGATAATTTTACTGATTCAATGATAAATTTGAATGAGTTAATTAATATATACTCTGAGTTTATCCGAAAAAATATTCTGTCCCCCTATGGGTATTGCTCACAAGGGTACTACTCACATTCAACATGTCGTAAGTGTATTAGTCGTAAAGGTATTTAATGCTTTTATTTGAATGATTATTTAGACAAATTTGTTGTTTAAGGCATTGATAATTTTTAGAGTTGATGGTTTTATTCAAGTAAATTTCTAATATTTTCATGAATTTCCGTAATTTTTCGTGGATATCTATCATTTTCATGAATTTCTATTATTTTTGTGAATTTTTATCATTTTTGTGAATTTCCATTATTTTTGTGAATTTCTGTAATTTAATGCTAATTCTAAGGTAAATTTAATTAATTTCTTGATAATTGAATGTATTTTTATTGATTGGTTTTTTAATTTTAAATAAAATTTATTTTCAATGTTAATAATTAGAGTTTTTACAATAATCAAGTGGATAAATTTTTATGAGGATATTGAATAATTTTCTAAGAATTTCATGTTGACTGATAAATTTAATTGATAAATTTAATTAATTTCTTGATAATTAGTTGTATTTTATTGAATAGTTTTTAAATAAAAATTAATTTCATTGACAATTAGGTTAATAATTAAGTGATTTTTGATGACTTTGTAATGCATTTGAATAAATAATTTTTCAATAATTTTCTAAGAATATTTACACATTGATGCACTTTAAAAAACATAAGCTAAGAAACCAGTTAACTTTATCAATAACTTAAAATTTACTTGATAATTATTGTAGGATATACAGAAATTTAGTTTGCTGTTATTGCTTGAAAATGATTGGTTGAATCGATGAAGAATTATAATCAAACAATATATTTCATCTCCAGTATTTGATGGTAAATATTTGTAGAAAATATTGATTTTTGATCTTTTAATGGGCTCTTATTATTTAGCTTCTAAATTATTTCAATGGAAGAATATTTGGTGTCTGTAAC
>CAUHTR010008006.1:0-26384 GCA_959609185.1 Schmidtea polychroa
GAGAATCTAATCAAATCGTTAGGCACATTATAAGAGAGTGGTAACTTTGGACCAATCGTGTTACAGAGAAAATGAGTACCAAACACGCCATACACTAAAGCAGCGGTCGGCAACTCAGAATTTAAGATGAGCCAAAAGTCATAAAATCCACATTCCTTACTTTTAGATAAGCCATATAAAGGTTTGGCTAAAAATACATACTAATTGATTACGATGCAAATAAATTTAAAGAAGGTGCATATACAACAACACAAAATTTATTCATTACGATAATATTATGATAATACAGTTTTAATGAACTTAAAGCTGAAATTTGTCCCCACATCTCACTTGATAATTTTACAAGGTCCGGTTGGTACTCCGTTATTTTTATTTCCATACAATCTTCGAGACTCTCTTCTGTCAGTGAACATCTGAAATTGCTCTTTGTCAGGTTCATGCTAGAAAAAGTTTTCTCGCAGCAATATGGCATATGCGCACTACTTCCGAGAAGGATATGATTCAGGAAGGCTGTTCCATGTCTCGAACACAATTTTGTCAATAGATGTAATGTTTTTAAGTTCAATCAACTTGTGATCTGAAATTTATTTACTGCATTTCTGATCACGCTCTTCCAATTTGCGTCCCAAATCATAAATTTTTGATGTCCATATTTCTTTTGAATTTAGGTCAGTAAATTGAAATTCAAAAGCAGCACGATTATTATTAGGTAATATTGAAAAATCAAAATATTCTAAATCACATTTCAGCAGTTTTATCAAAAATGACAATATATTTTTGTAATTCTTGAAGTCTTGGAACCTCTTGAGCAAGGAATTTCTCAATTCATCGATGTAATCTTTGAAGTATTTGAAATCTACTAAAAATCAGGATTCGTGATGCTTCTTCAAAAAATTGAAATGTAAACAAGTGCCCCTTTTTAAGTCAGAACCAAAAAAAAGAAGTTTTTGTTCGAAACTACTGATTTCTTCTAGAATGAAAACAGCAATGTTTCCTTTCCCTTGAAGTTTCAAATTCATTGTATTTAAATGCGATGTTATGTCTACTAAGAAGTATAACTTTGACAACCAATTGTTCTTAGCACTTTTTATATATTCACCATTAGTAAAAGGCTTACCACGTTTTACAATATCTTGAGCGACTATAAAACTTGCATATGTAATGTGATTAGTAAGCTTTACCCAGTTGGTTAACAAATACTGTACTTTGTTGTTTTTTCTTTGTATTTCTTTAACTGCTTTTTTTCTCGACTCCCCCGCTGGATAGTCTTGAGAAAACTTTTCATGTTTCATATTAAAATGGCTTTCCATATTTGATTTTTTGTTGGTGGAGAGCTTGTCTTTACAAATCAAACAGATTGGAAATCCACTGGAGATTTTTATAAAAGCAAACAGCGGCCTCCACTCTTCTTTAAAGTATCTATATTCATCATCAGCTTATCTGATCTCCCTCTTTGGAGCCATTTGGGTTTTGATGGATGTCCACAAACTCGACAAAACTAGAAATTAATTAGATTCTAATTAAATTAATTATTAGAAGAACTACTGACCAAAACTCACATTTCGATTTATAACCCAACTATTTGAAGCATTTAATATATAATATTCAGAAAAGTAGGCCGGATGTTGGTCATATCATTAAATATTGAATCATTAAAATCATATTAATTAGTATTCTATTTAAAAAAACTTTGAAAATATAAATATAAATATGAATTAAAGATGCTATTTTCCTCAAATTATATAAATTATAATTATTATGATAAAACAAAAAATGTTATTAATTTAATATTATGTAATATATGCATAATAATTTATTTGGAATTAAAAAAAAACAACTCTTTATAAACGTTTTAGGATTAAAAGACTAATAACATTGAACAAATTTTTGTAATTTTTTATGTTTACAAAAAATCAAAGTTGTAACATAAATAAGCTTTTTTAATCGGCTTTAAAATCTTTGAATTTGAATTTAACATTTTTGATTTATGGTCACTTTATGGAATAATGCTACACTATCAACAATTAAAAGCCGATATAATTATAGAATAAAGAGAATATTTAATGTAAAATACTTTTTGTTTATTTTCATTTAGCTAAATTAAATTGACCTTTTATTGAATTTAAACGTCATTAGACTACAATATTTGTTGTAAAATGTACTTTAGCACGCGGGCCTTAAAAAAGGTTTCGCGGGCTGGATGCTGCCCGCAGCCAGCTGGACAGCGCTGTGATAAAGACCTTTTGATTTACTGTAACTTACAAATCGTAACTAATTGCTGCTCAGCAAACATATATTATTATTTCAATTAAACTCCATGTTTATGAAATGAATAGTTGCCTACAATAATCCTACATATATTAATATACAATTGTATAGAAATATATTATCCTCGTCTTCAATGATGATTATCACTTAATAATTTACAAAACGAAACAATTTGCTGCATTTGCATATAGTGAAACAAATTTCTTGTAATTTTTCTTTTTAGCTGAGATCTGCATCGATTTCAAATTTTAAAATGAATATTAAATTTGGTTATTGAATTTTTGCATAATTCATCACTTTCATTTAATTAAAATTTTGTTTAGCAAGCGTGCATTAGCCGAAGGATTCCTGTATTAAATTTCATATTATGTGGTAGAAATTTTGTAAATTTGTGCATTCTTGCAAATATCAAAAGAGCCTTATTTGGGTACGAAAAGAGCCAGGTCTGGCTCAAGAGCCATATGTTGCCGACCCCTGCACTAGGGATAGAATATCTGGTGAAAACCCAGTTAGGATGACAGCAAGCAAGACACAAACGCCGAATTTAGGGGGAATATAAACTGTGTACACTGGGAGATTTTCAATTCAACAGCGAAAAATTTTCACTTCTAAAATGGCCGAATCACACAGAAGACTAAACTAGGAGGCAGGTTCCTCACAGGAGTTTGATAAAAGTAAGAAATATATAAGTAGTTATCAATCAAACCTACTTAACACTAAATTATTTATATATGAGAATTACCCGAACAAAATCAAGAAGCCGACAATGATTGGATTGAGCAAAAAAGTTGGACACCGTAATTCCACAAGCTGTAGGTCTATATATATATATATATATATATATATATATATATATATATATATATATATATATATATATATATATATATATATATATATATATATATATATATGATGTACTGTCACACGAGATGTCCGGTCGTCTTCTCACGGTGGCAAGCTTCTGCGCCGACACTACCGTATGAAAATGTGTAACTTTCCTCGATGTTTACTGTCTTTAACATCCTGTCTCCGAAAAAACGACACAAATCTGTATTATTAGTTTGATCATATTTCCTTGCATGACATCCTAAACATGTTCTTCGTAAACTGATACTTTAAATTACAATCCAATCGAAAGGGACCCGTCGAAATTAAAAGCAAAGTTTGTAAATCTGCCAACACTGATCAGTGTGGTTCAGACATAAATGCAATTAATATCGAAACAAACCACAGCAGATGGTAATTACACTCAATTCCTTTCTCCGACAGTAGATCAAGGAGAGAGAAAGTAATAAAAACAAATAGGTGAGGAAGAGAAACACACGATCCACTACACTGATTTTTCATACAAAATGGATAATGCAAAAGTTGAAGGAAATTGATCTATTGAAATAAGTTCAATGATCGTGTTACAATATTGATAAATTGCTTTAAACATGAGATTTAATTTACTGATGCAGGTAAACTGTAGGATGATCTGAAACTGAAAATTTTAACAGAAATGAAGGACAAGAATCTAATGTACTGTTATATTTTACTTTTTTTAACAAGGGTTTACAACCTTCAGTTATCTCGTTTGGCGTATGTCGCATTTCAAAATGATTAAAAGAAACTATATAGATATAATTTACTATGGTAAATTATCACTATACAAAAATTAAAAAAATTAATAAAAAATCTATAAAAAAAGAATATCAAAACTATTAGGAAATCGTGGATATAATTTACAAAACATTTATAATTGTTTCAAAAGTGTTTCAAAAGAATAACTGATTTCAAAAGCGATCCAAAAGAATAACTGACTTCAAAAGTGCTTCAGAAGAATAACTGATTTCAAGAGTGATTCAAAAGAATAACTGATTTCAAAGGTGTTTCGAAAGAATCCTAACCGAAGACAATCAATTAAGGTCTTTCTTTTTGTTACTTAATAAAAGTTTAATAACGTTATTCGTTAGTTGTATTTTATTGTTATCTTATCTCAACTTTGATTGTAATTGTAATATTGTAATAAATCGTATCCCACAAAACATACAGACACCCCGACTGTCCCGCCACACATTTTTAACAGGAGACCCTGTCAGGCTCTACACATCTTCTATACATAAATTAACAAGAAAACAATAATTCACACAGTATAGTAAACACTATAATAAAGACCAATGCCAGTCGATGAAACCCTTTATAACATCAAATAACCGCCACTTAAATGATTCTTATTGATTCTTACTTTTATTTTTAACTTAGTTTTCGTGTAATTGAATTTCCCTATTGAAATAACAATGTTTACTAATGGTTCTATAATTAATTTTATAATTTGGATGCAAGTAATTCTTTTTGAGTTAATTGTTTCAGAATTTATGACGTAGTTATTCATATTAAAGTTTTCCAATCTTGTGAAATAACGTTTTGTTTTCAATTGTTAGTCAACATTTTACTGACAATACCTGAATCAACGAGTATGTGACGTAGCAGGTCCAACTGCTGATTTCAATAAAACCGCTTTCTTCTTAACTTAGAAGTGAACCAGCATCCCATCGGGACGAGTGACTAAGCCTAACAAGCTGGGAAAGCGGGCGCGAGCTACAAGGTGGACTTGTAAGGAAACCCGGATAGCAAGGAGTTTGGGAAAGAGATAATTGACCCTTGACTCCTATAGTGATGCGTGTACTAATAAATAAATGATTTTTTTGTGTTTTTCAATTCATAATTAATGCGGAAAAGTAGAGCAACTCATTACTAGCCTAACTTCCATCCGCCACTAAGACATAATGTAAAATTTGGGATTTCCCATGTTTGGTGACATACATAACAACCATTATTGTAACTAATATCGAGTTATCGAGTTATAGAGTTAAATAATATTGTAAATAATATGCAATTTCAGTGGAAAAATACCTACAAGAGCAGCGAATCAAGTTGCAACAGCTGGGGGAAACAAGGCAACAGTTACTAGAGGCTCGTGTGACAGTGATGGAAAACCCAGATATCTTAGCAAGGATACACGAGAGGAGTCGTCTAGGACGCGGAATATCAATAGAGCTCGCTTATACAATATTGTAATTCGAAATAAAACTTAGTATGACTATTGTTATAGCTGATGATATGATTTTTCCGAGCCATTGTAAAGAGAACAACCAATAAACAAAGAACCTAGAATTAAGTCGGATATAGGCCATCTAACGTCAGTCCGCAAAACCGTTCTAGTACCTGTCAATTATAGTGTACAAAGGTACGCTCACTTTTAGCAAGTACTCACCCATTCGATACAGTTCCAAAGTTGATTTTTCAACGGGTATCGAGTGGCACAGCAAACTTGTATTCTGCGTTACCCTGGAAACAGCAAGACAGGGTAAAATGTGGTAATGTGGTAATAACAGTTTTATCATGAGGGTAATTTGATGATCAAAAATTTACTAAATATGGTAAAATGGGAATAATTCTGTATTTGACAATAAAATCACAATATTATAGTAGTGGGATTTTGTTCAAATAAGTTCAAAATCCTTTTTGTTTGATCGTTTGTTCGACATCAGTTCTCTCTCAAACTCAATTCTCTACTGTAAATTTGCATGATTTGCACGACTTTTCTTATTTTTTAAATTGAGAGACTAATTGTAACTTTGACTTGTTATTTTCACAATGATTTGTACAATCCATTTTTATTTTTCAACTTTACGATTCCGAGTTTTAAATTTTACCGCATACTTTTCAGTCTGCTTCTGGGTGTTGATAAAATGTTATAAATTAATTTCTTGTTTCATGCATCTAGTCTTTATTCAAACATTTTGTCTATTTTATTTTTCTTTTAGCATGTGTATGGTTTAGTCCTTTCCCATAGCCGATCTCAAGGGAAGGCTGGTGGCTGGTAAAATTAACTGGAAGGTAACTGATTGGATTATCTACTGACCACACTAATTCCAGACCTCCTAGCCACGATATTCTGATTCGCATGAAAAATAGGGGATACCTAAATTTTCAGAAGACATAAAATAATATTGCTAAAACTTCAAAAGGGACCGTGAAAATATTTTACTAGTATAAAAGATTTATAACAATAATGGTGCATATTAAAATTAAAATTTATTGATTAATTCTTGATACGAGTTGGGTATATAAAAATTGACCGAGATCCTTATAGTAAAGTGTATATATAAATAAAATGTTTTTTATTTGATCTAGACGATCTTATCTACCTAATTTTTCGTGCGACATACTTTGATTAATTAAAACAAATTTTACTTCCTAATAATTATTATTGTCGTATTTTTTAATTTATTATATATTTTTAATCATTTTCTTTTTATTAAAACATAAATTTTGTTTATAAACTTAATAATTTTTTAATCTTTAATTTAATTATTTTTCTAAAGTTTCAGTCATTTCTATTTCTGTATCGATTAATTTGTATTTTATGCTCTTATAGTCGTGTTGTGTTTTATTTCTCTATTTTCGTTTGTTATTGTGTCTTTTATTTTGTCCTTACGTTATTTTATTATGGTTCTCTGTTTTATAATTCTGTTTTAGTTGATCTTTTCCTATCTTATTTGATTTTTTTTGCGTTTTCCTAAATGAACAAATTAAGCAGGGCCATAGCTAGGGAAAATGGCGCCCCTGGTACCAAAAGAATCCACCACTCCCATTAATTATGTACTTACAGAAATGGAATTAGTCTTGAAGAGTCAAATTAAGATGCAAAGCTATGCAATGCTTAACAAAACTTATATTATAACGAAAACCAATTAATTATAAATATTTATTATACATATATACCTTCATCTCCCATATCAGCGGGTTTGCAAGAAATGAGTTACCATGTTTCACAAAATTTCCCTTACTATGAAAAAATAATTCTGATTCTTTTCTCAATATTGAATAGGCTATTCTCCGAATTTTCGTTTTTATATAGACTACTGTATCGGGCATATCGATATCTATAACCATTATCATCAATTGTCCTTCTTTCTTTCAAACGATTTTCAAGATCTTTCCAGGCTGTTAATAATAATCAGTTAATAATATACAAATATTTATTTTTAATACAAATACAAATTATTGCCTAAATCTGGTATTATTAAAACACCCGATTTAAATGGCGAATTAATTAATTAAATAATAATGCTAATTATGCGTGCCAGCATTTATACTTATTATACTTTTACTTATAAAACAATATATATTTTATTTATAAATTAATTATTTAAATATCTCTAACATCTCCCCTGTTTAAAAGGTTTTAGCCATTCAACGTTGCGAATTATAATTTTCCCATCTCTGTCTCGTAATTCATAACTATTTGCATGGATCTTTCTAACAATTACAAAAGGTCCAGTATATCGGTCCTCCTCTTTTTTCTCAAATCTTCTTTAACTAGAACTTCTTCATTTATATCGAATTCTCGGCGTATTCGGTTCTCATTTTCATAATTTAAATTTCTTTGTTTTGATTGCACTTCTTCCACTATTTTACTTCTATCGTTGTATATTCTTTTATTATTGTTCCATTCTCTAGATATCCGAAAACCAAATACTGCTTTTGATGGACTCTTTCCAGTTGTGCTTTGAATGGTAGCATTTAAAGTAAACTCAATTTCAGGTAACACTTCAACCCAATTTCTCTTAAGTTTATCTCTTAATGATGTACTGATGAAATCTCGTATTGTTCGAAATTGTCTTTCAATCAAACCATTAGTGTTATGATGATAAGGGCTAGAAAATTGTAGCTGTATATTGTGATTCTTAGCCAACTCTTCTATCAAGTTAGACTCAAATGTTTTTCCACAATCAACATGAATAATTCTCGGTGCCCCGTATTTTAATATCCAGAATTTCACAATAGTATCCGCTGTAGTTTTGTCGTCCTGCTTTGCTACTGCTATCAACGAAATGTATCGATTATACATATCTATAATTCACAAAATATATTTCTTTCCATGAATATTTGCCTGCAAAGGTCCACAAAAATCTATCGCTATAACCTCAAAAGGTTCCGCCACTTGTGTTTTTACAATTATTTCTTTTGTTTTTGTTGTCATTGTTTTTCGTTTCTGGCATATTTCACAACTTTGAATATATTAAGTCGCGATTGTATTTAATTCCTCCATATCGTAATTAACTTTTATATAATCGATTACCTTCTTGCATCCAGCGTGACACAACATTTTGTGCATCTCTTTGACAAATTCTATTCTATTTACTTTTGGAATCCAAATTTTATTTTCTCTTGTTAAAATTAAATCTTCGTTGATTTTAAATCTTGTAGTCTCATTTTTATTAATTGCTTTTCTCATATGTTCTATCTCTTCATTACCTTTTTGCCATTGCAATCCATGTTTAGTGGCTGTCATTGCCAACAATCGGGTTTTTACTTTCTCTGTCTTGGCATCGTCATGGATTTCCATACATTGTGTACATCTCCCACATTTATCTCTCGATAATGCGTCAGCGTTCGAATGGTCAATTCCTTTTCGATATTTAATATCCATATCTAAACTACTCAAGAAGTTTATCCATGTCTGAAATTGTGCCGTTATAGGTTTTTTTGTTGTCATCATAAATGTTATAGCCTTGTGATCCGTTCTTAGCTGGAATCGCTTGCCGTAAAGATAGTGCTTAAAATGCTGTGTAAAGTAATAAATTGCTAAAAGTTCCTTTCTCGTGATACAGTATCCTATTTCATGTTTACTCATCGTATGTGAACCATATGCAATAACACGTTCATTACCTAGATCATCAATTTGTGACAAAACAGCTCCTATGGTGTCGAAACTAGCATCCGTATCCAAAATAAATTCTTTCTCATAATCAGGATATATTAGAACTGATGTAGTTGATAGTGCTTTCTTCAATTCCTCAAAACTTTCTTGACATTCTTGTGACCAATCTAACTTGTCTTTATTGTTTCCGCTCATCGATTTTAATATTCTTGCGAATTTTGAATAATTTTTTATAAATTTTCTGTAATAATTACACAGTCCTAAGAAACTCCTCAATTATTTTAAACATTTTTGTCTTTGAAACCCTTTTATTGCTTCTATTTTAGCTTCATCGACTTTAACACCTTCGCAAGTTATAATGTGACCAAGAAATTTTGTTTCCTTCACCAAAAATTTGCATTTTTCAGGATTTATTCTCAATCCTGCTTCTTTAATTTTTTCTAATACTTCATTTATTCTTTTTATATGATCTTCTTTGTCTTTTGAGAATATTAAAATATCATCTAAATACACTATAGCAATTTTCCATAATAATTTTCCTAAAACCATATTCATTAATTTTTGGAATGTAGCTGGAGCAGCAGCAATCCCGAATGGCATCCTATTAAAGCAGAACTGCCCAGATCTTGTTGAGAACGCTGTCTTTTCAGATCAATGGTGCTAAAGTACATTGATCCATTTAATGAATCTAACATCTGTTCGATATTAGGCATTGGGAAGATTTGTCTTTCTGTCATTTTATTTAAACTTCTAAAATCTAAACATAATCGAATATCATTTGTCTCCTTCTTCCAGACACATACTAACGGCATATTCCACGGTGAGTCACATTTCCTAATTATGCCGTTTTCTTCCAAATTTTTAATAGCTTCTTCAATCTTTTCTTCTAGGTGGGCTGGCTGTCTTCTTGGGTTCAAATAGATTGGTCCTTCAACAGTTTTAATATCATGCTTTAATAGATTGGTTTTGCCTATATCCCACTTATCTATCATAAATACTTCGGCATTTTTTTATTACTCTATAAAGCTTGTTGTCACACCTTAATCCTATTAATTCTATTGCTCTTTTAAATCGAAGATCATCGCTCGTTCTTTTCCCATATTTGGCTTCAATGTTGCATATTTCCATATTATTACATTCGCTTGCATTTGCGCTGTTATTCCCGATAACTTTTCATTAGTTTTATATCAAACTTACGTAATAAATCGATTCCTCCAATTATCGATGGAGATACATTTTCAATTACTACAAAAACAATATTTTCTTCTCAACTTCCTATATTTATTCTAAGCTTGATTCTTCCCAAAGTTTTTAATGGACTACCATTTGCGCATCAGATTTTGTCTCTGTGTTCATTTAAAACTGGATTTCCGATCTCCTTTATAATCGAACTTTCAATCACATTCATTCTAGCTCCTGTATCCAACAAACAATTCTTAAACTAATTATTTATGCCTATTATTACACTTGGACGTCCACCCATTTTATCATAAACAATATTATACTCATCCTTCTTCCAATATGTTTCACTTCTATATTGTATTTTACAGTCACATGTATCAAATATTCTATCCTTTTCATTGTGTACATAAATCATATTTTCTGTTTTTTTAAATTTTTTTACGTCATCTATCGATAAAATCTGAGTACAATTATTTTTGCATTCTTTTTTATTATCGTCATCAATTTTTATTTTTTCAAAATTGTTTTCATTCGTCATATTTAAAATAATTGCATCATGAATATCCGTAACTTTATTTTTTACCGACTTTTATTTTTTACACTTTCTATTATATCACATTGATTCGCTTTTTTAAAATTTGTTTCTAGCTCATTATTTTTTTCAACTATATCGATATTTCCTACAATTCTACTGCTACAATTATTTATGATTACATTATTCTCATCCAACATTTTATTATTTAAATTATCTACGAAAGGACTTATACTATTCACGTTATTATTAATATTTTCTACATTATATACATTATTTACAAAAGGAATTATACTATTCACTTTACTACTAATACTATTAATATATTTATATCTACTTATACAATTATACTGGCATACACAATGGTCATTATTACCCATTAATTCATTGCTCCGATCATCACGCCTAAAGATGGAGCTTCTTGGTTTGGGTAGGCTTCGTCTTGACATGAAACCTTTTCGTAGTTCTCGGCTTGATCAGTCTGAAACGCGGCTACCTGTGTCCGTCTCGGTGGTCCCCGCTCGTCTGCGTATCTTCTTCTGTCTGTCTGATTCCAGCATTGAAATCGTAGGTGGCCTCTTCTTCCGCATCCTGAGCACGATACTGATGGGCATTCTCTTCTATTGTGTCCAATATCTTTACACGCAAAACATCTCATCTCTGCATTCTGTGCTCTCTGATTGCACTCTGTGGATAGGTGCCCTTTTCCACATTGGAAGCATTTCTGAACCCTTGGTTTCCGACATTCTCGACTCATATGACCCATCTCCTGACAATTCCATTATGTAATAACTGGTCTGCTTCTAACCAGCATTTCTCTTTGTTGGAATCTGTTCTGGAAATTATCGACTTCCATCCTCGGTGTTGAATCATATCTGTGTTCACTTCGTTGTGAATTTGTAAAAGTTCTGCTTTGGTTCTGTCTATCGGCAAATCCTTGTCTTGTCTTGACAATACTCGCAAACGTTTCCTTCCTTCTATTCAAAACTGAAATTCCGGATACTTCAAAGTTTATATCATCGACCTTCTTTATCACTCCTTTTATTTCGTCGACGCTCATCGCATCTCTCATCTTTATTTCTTTCTGTGTATCCTTGTCTTTGATACAATGGACCAAAAAATATGACATTAATTCTTTCTTGTTCCATTTGTGCTTCAGAACTTGGTCAACCATCTTTTCTATTTTTTCGAAATATACTGGGGCAGTATCATCGTTCTTTTCATAATTGCAAAGAGTTAGAAAATCCCCTATCAACGTCGTTGGTTTCTTGAAAGCCTTTTTCAAGCTGTCTTCAAAACAAATTTCATTTTCTTCTATTGCTTCATAAATTGATCATCATAATTTGACTGGATTGTTCTAGTTCACATAATTGGAAATACCTCTTGCAATCTCCAATAAAAACGTATACATCGACGCTGCCATCGTAAATATCCGGGATCATTTTATTGATCATTGCCAGGGTCGCCATATTAATAATAATCAGTTAATAATATACAAATTATTGCCTAAATCTGGTATTATTAAAACACCCGATTTAAATGGCGAATTAATTAATTAAATAATAATGCTAATTATGCGTGCCAGCATTTATACTTATTATACTTTTACTTATAATACAATATATATTTTATTTATAAATTAATTATTTAAATATCCCTAACACAGGCTAAGTAGCATTTTTAAAGCTCAAAACTGTTTTCATGATCAGCCACCTTCGGATTTAGTCGTCCGTTTGCAAAAACCTTTAGATAGACCAGCAAAACAGTTTTGTTTTAGTTAAACTTTTAAAAACAGTAAACATGGAAAGCAGAATATAAAAATTTAATATAAAAAAAGAAAGAAAAACAAAAAAAATTAAATAATCATTTCACAGTTTTGGAGTCCTTCGACTCGGCGCCGGGAGCGGTCGCCCCATTCGCCACCCCTTAGCTACGGCTCTGAAATTAAGATCAGAGTAAGTTTTTGCCCAACGCAATACCTTCCTACAAGGATAAGGATTGTTAATTATTGTATGAGGTGAAAGAAAATCAAATTAACTAAAAATGTTCGTAAATACCCACGTTGTAAAATGCTTGCCAATGATGATGTGATATTCTTTCAATAACATATATTTCAGAAAATCAAAACAGAAAATCAAAACAGAAAATGTTTAATATGAAAGGTTTGTATTACCTAAAAAGAACGTGGTTTGGCTTTGAGCTAAGCTTACCGATTAAGAGGTAAACGCATCTGAGGTAATGCGCAGGAGGCCAAGTTTATCCTAAGTTGAACTGGATCCGGTCCTATCGGGCTACCAACTGCTGCAAGTTTCTTCCAGGAGACATCAATGCCGATTTGAAGTTCACACCAATAAAATAGTAATCGCGAACGCTTTCTTGCTATTAATATGTGATGAAAATTTAGAAGATGGTGTGCATCTAAGCAGCTTCATGCAGGATAGACTGAAGGAATCATATCTTGTCTTAACCACGACTAACTATAAACGTGAATAGTGACGAGATATAAGATATGTAAGCAAAGTAAGACCTTCTAACAGCAGTCGAGAACCTTTATATAAATGTTAATGGGAGGTAGTTTTCGCAATGGAGTCTACCTACTCATTTACATTCCGCCTTTGTTTATAGTACCAACATTGTGATTGCCATGAGTGCACAGACGATAGAGGTAAAACAGTTATGAAGTTGAAATGTGCCACGAGCCCAGAGATCCGATCAAGTCGACAATCAAACGATACAATTAAAAATATAAATGGAAGTGAATCAATGGTTTGAAACAATTAATATTTTATATATTATTTTATTAGTTATGAAATCCATTTCCATTATTAAGGGCTTTTAAAGTAAAAGAATTCCTATTTTAATCTAATATGTTCAATTTAACTAATTATGACAACACAAATTATCTTAATTATTCTCTAAATATTACTTTCATATGAAAAGAATCTCAACATTCTCGATGCGCTCTTGAGAAGACTGAAAATTATTTTAGTGACAATTTGAAAAGATTCTCACTTAATATATTTGCAAATAATATCTTTCGGCCGTTTCGTTACAAAATTAAATTCAAATTACATAGATTAAAACAAAACTAATAAATAAATTATTCTCATGTTACATAACGACTTTCACATTTGAAACCGACAATAAATAACAACATAAAGACATTAAAAATTGTACTAAATCAAAATACTAATTGTAGTAATCGCAAATATAATAATAACAGTAATAATAACAATAATAAAATAATAATAATAATAATAATAATAATAATAATAATAATAATAATAATAATAATAATAATATTAATAAAATAATAATAATAATAATAAAAATAATAATAATAATAATAATAATAATAATAATAATAATAATAATAATAATAATAAAATAATAATAATAATAATAATAATAATAATAATAATAATAATAATAATAATAATAATAATAATAATAATAATAATAATAATATGAATAATAATAATAATAATATGAATAATAATAATAATATGAATAACAATCAGATTAAAGATGCATGTAAAAATAATTCAACATCACAATATTAATACTAATAAAACATATTTCTAAATCAATTATATAATCTCAGATTGGATTTTCCTTTTACACATCATCATTTTTACACTTGATCCTCCCTCAACTGCCTTGGGGTTGAACTAGGAAGCAAATTAATGCGGCAACCGCCGGAATCAGTTACAAAAGTGGACGTGGAGTTAGAATTATCTGAGTTATCAATTGGGGTTATCAAGAGAGAATCTGCGACCGTTCTAGATTTGTCATGTTTCGTGAACCGGTGATCAAATTTTGGATTTAAATGATCTTGATTAGTGCCGCTTTCAATATCTTCTGGAAAACGTAAACTCGTTCTCTTTGACGAACTACAGGATGCTGGGGTCTGTGTCAGATAATTGCTTGACTAAAAGAAAATAATTGGTAATATATGAATAATTAGAAAAAAATTACAAAAAACAATTAATTTCTCAAGAGATTTGATAAATAACAGATGTAAAAATTGTAATGAGGTAATTGGCTTATCAGACTCCTTAAGATTATTAAATATGTATTATATGATTTGTTAATTCAATCTGCTATAAGCGGGAAAATGTGCTCATTGAGTAATGCAAAAATACCCATTATGACATTCAGTCAGAACCAGTCAGAACGAAAATGAATATTTAACTTATTTAAAGCCATTCCACAGCAGCGTTATAAACCCCTTTTTAAATATTTCCTTAAGAACTCGAAAACCGTAAAATAAAAATCGAATTTTTAATTTACTATTTTAAAAAAGTACAAGAAATTTTTTTAAATAAAACTTTGTTTTTATTGATGGTGTAAATAAAAACGCACATTTATTATAGGAAAGTTTTGCTTATATTATTTAATCTTAAAATCAAAGACAATCATGCCATTATCAATTGAGTTTTGGTGTTGTTCATTTTCATATTTAATAATAACACAACACATAGTAAAAAATGCATGTAAACTTTCGATACGTAGAAATAGTAATAAAAACTTAAAAATTGTTTTATTTGGGCAAAAAGTAGCAGATTAAAATTAAAAATTCAATGCCAAAGACGCCGCAGGACTCAATTAAAAAAATTATGAGCTGTTCAAAAAATAAAAAACAGAAATGATGAAGACGAATTTTATTTTAAATGGTTATTATAAATATGAGGAAGTTTTATGATGAAGAAATTCTTAAATTGAAAATTTTAAAAATTAAATTTTAGATTAATTTTTAAAAAATAATAAGAAGATATTTTAATTAAAAAATATCTTCGTAGAAAATTTGTTTAAATAAGAAAGTTTAAAGAAGATATAATTTGATTCTGATATTTTCTGAAATAAAATTTATGGAAACAAAAACTGATTTTAATGTTTTACAGGATGAACCTCCTAATAATAAATAACAAAATGTTCATTTAGTTTTATAATTTAGAAATTTGGAGAAAAAAACTTTAAAGAGGTAAAAAAACATAAAAATTTTATTTAATAAATGTTCGCCATTTTAGCCAAATTGAAAAATTCCAAGAAAAAAAACATTCATAAATTTAATGAAAATAACAGATGACCAAAAATGTCACGTGAATATTATATGTCCAAATTGGCTGTTTATACACCCGTTTGCAGTGAATAAACGCATCTATAATGTAAAAATAAAATCAATACGTGCATATTATATAAACATACAAACTTACCTGTGTGTTGATTTTTAGCATTACAATGAACAAACGCATTTAATATACAAAGTGAGAAAGTGATAGAAAAAATAAACTGACACACAAACACAACACATAGTAAAAAATGCATGCAATATTTCGATATGTAGAATCGTTGTAATTTATAAACGCACTATAATAAATCATTTACAGACATTTTAGAAATTTTTAGAAAAAAATGACCCAAAAAATTTGACCAAAATACTGAAAACTCAACTTTGAGTTGTATAGATAATAAAGACATTATTTCGTAAGATTTATCTTCAATTTTTAATAAATTTAAAATTAGTTCTTTTAATAGAACATGACAAAATTCGACTAAAATACCTTTGAAAATGTTGAAAATTACGAAGAATTTGGAGGATTATTTGGAATCACCAAACAATCGATTGAAACAATAATTTACAGATATAAAAAATATGTAGAAATTTGCAAACAGAAAAGAGGTAGCAGAAGACAAATGATTTTAGAAGAACATGGAAATAATTTGTTGGATTTAGAAGAATCCAACTTTTATACATCTTTGGAAGAAATGAGAATTGTGTTTGGCGATTACTTTATTTATTTATAGTTAAACTCATAAAATTTCATAAAAATCCTAAAAAACCTGAAATTTTATTATAAATAATTTATAATAAAAATGTTGATAAAAAGTAATATTTAAGAGCTTGAATAATGATCTCATATCTATATGGATTAAAATTTACTACTAACGGCCGAACCCCATCACTGTGTATTTTCGGTCCATAGAAGCATTTCGACATAAATTGCTACCTAGTGGATTATGATACAGACTTAGAATTCGAAAGCATTGGTCATTTTTTAATGAAAAAAAATTATATAATTTTATATGGTACTATTAATACAAATCTAGGGGTGTTATAGATACTATTTGGACACAAATAAATAAATATTTCAAGTAACAAATTATGTTAACATCGAGCTCACTCGAACCAGTGCTAACCGGCCGAGTTCTATCTGGACTATTTTGTTATTAATTTATTTAACTATAAACATCGAAGTATTTAGGAAAGTATTTGGGAAAACACTATTGAAGGACAGAAAAAAATTTACGAATGACGTTTAGATTCCCTACTTTACATCGAATTTCAGGCACTCTATATAAAAGAGTTGTTAATTAAAAATTTTCAACTGCAAAAATCCAAATTTTAGAACTTGATATTTGCAAATGTCGTTTGAAATGTAACAATCCGCGTATAATTACCACCCCACTGTACGTTGATTTTGTTACAAAAATTGTTTTAATTTATTGGTGATTTTTGCAAATAGAAACAAATAAATAAAATACTGGAATTGTTTTAATTTCAATTTATTTTTTTGTAAAATTAAATTTAATCAATAAATTTTTATTAACTTTACATGTGAATTTTGTATATGAAAAATGTTTATAAAATTAATTAATAAAAATACAAGCAATAGAACGGTTTATTTTAAAAGGAGACCAGACCATTTTTTGTGTTATAATAATATATTTAAAGATTTGAGTTTCAATAAATTTAAAATTATTTATAAGTTCTAGCAGCCAACTTTTTTGTATTTCGTGGTTAAAGATAATGTAAATATTATTATACAATAAGATTTACTAAATACGTCTTACGGAGATAAAAAGTTTGCTATATTCAAATGGATTTACCCCATTTATAAAAATTAACAGCCAAATTAATGCACTTTTATAAACTAATATATTGTTAAGATTTAACGAGAGAGGCACAAAAACGAGGTGAAAATCAATAAAAAGTGAAATTCACAATAATAATTTAAAGTACAAAACTATTAATCAAAAAATTAAAAATTAATATTTTCCGGGGAGACTGGCATGGGCGGATGCTAAACAATGATCGAGTTCAAATATAATAAAAATAAAGTCAATGGGGGTCCTTAGAAGGAAATAATTACAAAAATCTAAAATTAATTAAAAAATTAATTAGCTAATAGAAAACCCGAGCAGTGTGAGAGGACCCAAGTAGTCAATCAAATTAGCTGACATGTAATTAAATTGGGGGCAAACTATCAAAAAAAATGAATAAATTGCCCAAACCAATTAGGTTAGTAAGAGAAAAGAAGAGGAAAAGTATCCAAAGTAATTTGATAAGGAGATAATAAGATTACGAGACGGGTATAAAACGACCAGCAAGTAAACAGAATTGCCAGTTGATCGAAGAAAGAAAAGGGATAGTATAGTGAAAAGGAGTAAAGTGAATTTAACTTAGTGCTAACCAAATCGTTTTGAATCTAGCGTACCAGAAAGGAACATCTCCCGTTGGAAGATTTATCCCTACTCAAGGTTCAGGTTCCAATTAAATAGTGTGCAGAGTAAAAATAGAGTTATTTAAAGTTGTGTAAATTGAGATTGTTTCATTAAAGTGTGCAATAAAAGAAAAGTGTAATTGTGATAATTCAAAAAAAATATCATTGTGTTGGGTTGTTCGATTTGCTTAATAAGATGACACCAAGGAGTCAGACAGTGATACCGACTTAAACAAAATATGTTGAACAAATGTAACAGTGTAAATAAAGTTTGCTGGAGATGAAGGGATAATTAGTTAAGTGGTTCATTTAATATTTTCATTTAATGTTGAATTTATAAATAGTTATTGAATATTTTTGATACAATCATGTCCATGAAACTTGCGGAAATGTATACTTGATTTAAAATCTATTCAAATAAACAAAAATGCACATTTGATTACATATTAAAATGATTTGATTGGATTAGTGTAAATCACCGGAAATTGGTTTGCGCAAATGAAGATAAAATTATATTTTATTTCTCGCTGTTTTGGGGGACACTTTTCAATTATTAAATTAATTTTGGTTAAATTAAATTTGGTTGTAAAACAATTTGTAAAATTTTCATATTGACATAAAATTCATTGGAAATTTGAATTTGCATTTGAAAAATTATATAAAAATTATGTTCCCTGTTTCGGTAACGGTTACAACTTCGTTATAAACTTCGGTTAATTTAATTTCAAAACTGACTTCTGCTTTCTCCAACACAAGGATTGATAAGATAAACAAAAATTTAATTAATTAATTTATTTTAAAATTTTTGATTAATTATGCAACATCAATCTTTTGAGTCAGGATTATTAATAAGGCAATAAGATAATCAAACTGCATTTAACCCTTTCATATCCCGATTTCTTTTCAACCAAAGTAAATTTATTTGGAATATTACTTCATGATAATCATTTTACACATTTAAAAAATTTGAAATATCTTTTGGGTTAAAAGAAAATTATTTTCAAAAAATGTTATAAAAATTCTAAAATAGTTGAATATTTTGGCTGAATATGAGTGATATAATATTAGTCAGTAAGATTTATGTGATAAGATAAGATTTTTTTTAATTTTATTTATTGATGATAACTAATAACATTTTTGATAACAACTGATTTATTGATGGATATTTATATCAAATTTTTTCTTTTAGAACATTCTAAAATTTTTTGAAACGTTCTAAAAGCTAAATTTTGTATTTTTTCATCTTGTAAAGATGAAATACCGTGGAAGTTTGCAAATTTGGTTCAGAGATTTCTAAATTATTCAAATTTATAAGAAAAAAATTCAAAATTTTTCAAAAGTAGGTTTTACTATTTTAAAAAAATACTCAGGTTCAACTTAGATTCTCTATGAAGTTTTTCTACCCATATATGATTTATAGTGGTTCTATCAAATTATTTATGCTTTATGAATTTTTTCCTTCAACCTCAATGTTTTATTTCACTTTGAAAAAGGCCTATTTTTAAAATTCTAACTCAATTATCTGACGATCAGAATATATAAAAATTTGGTTTATATCTCAAAATGTTCGTTATTATAAGTTCTAAATTATGATGTAAAACATTTGATCTGTGTCTTATACTTTCGGAGAAAATCGCTCTGGACCCATAGGTCACGCCGGTATCCAAAGGGTTAAATATTATTTTTCATTAGTGTAATAATAATCAACCCTTCAAAAAATAGAAGAGCAAACATGGACTACCTTACAAACCGGTTAATTAAACCCAATTTTTTTTAAAAGTGATTTAAATAAGAACCGAAAATGTAGAATAAGAAATTTTGGAGGAATCTGAATTCCGAATCACTGCAAATCTCCCAGAATTATGTAAAAATTTGTGTTTCAGAGGTGATCATATAGTTTTAATCTACATAAAATTAGAAAAATGAAAAGATATATGTCTTCTTAATAAGACAATATTGCTCTAATCTCTAATTCAAAAAGACAACGGAAGTGTCTGACATTCTAGGCTCAGGGGAAAGTCTTTTGACATGTATTGAATTGCATGTGATATAAGAGAAATAAATTTACCCAAATAAGATCACAGTTGAAACACAAATCCAAATAGTCATAAAAATATTTACCAATTTTCTTGTAGATACTTGTAATGCAGCTCTCGAATTAGATCTCGACCGATTGATGGTATTTAATGGACGGGCCAGTGAAGTTGCTAAGGACCTTCGACGCGTAGACAACATCATCAATCCTGACATAGACTGCCTTCGAGAACCACTCGGAGTGTTTGATAATTCTTCAAGTTCCTAAAATAAAAATAAATAAAAATTTTACAATAATTAATATTTAAAAAATATGAAGTTTCATTTTATAAAATCGATAATGTCATTTTATTTTTTACTTCTTTATAAAAATTCTTTTTTAATATTTTAAGCAAAATAACAAGTATTATGTTTCCATGTGAAAACAAATAGTTTTTGCTGTTTCCACAGCAACAATTTGTTCAAAATTAAATTTGCATTTTAATATAAAAATAGAAATTAAAAATGATGATGGGAAATGCAATTTAGGTTACGCGCTATTTTAACCAATTATAATTGATTAATTATCTAATTAACTAATTAATTAATAAATTATTAGTAATAGTGAAATTAAAATGAAAAGTATAATAATAATAATAATAATAATAATAATAATAATAATAATAATAATAATAATAATAATAATAATAATAATAATAATAATAATAATAATGATAATAGTAATTATATGTTAAACAAGTAAATTATAATATAAGTCTTTTGGTGCAAAGTTAAAAAACTAAAAATAATATTATAAAATTTTTTTTTTCAAATTTCACCACTGATTTCTTTTCAATTGATATTGTATTTCTTAAAAAGCTTAAGTATGAATCAGTAAATATATCGATGTTTTTGATATATTTACTGATTCATAGTCAAGCCTTTTAATAAATACAATAATAATAATAATAATAATAATAATAATAATAATAATAATAATAATAATAATAATAATAATATTAATAATAATAATAATAATAATAATAATAATAATAATAATAATAATAATAATAATAATAATAATAATAACAATAATAATTATCAATATTATAATTATATTTATAATAATAATAGGAATGAGAAAGAAAACAAACGACAAACTTCGTCGAAGTCAGCTGCTTCCCCATTTGTATCAATTCCACAACTTTTTCGTCGCCTTAAAATACCCATAAGACTAGAAAATTCAGACCGTAATGCATCCATTTCATCTATTGTTAAATCTTTGTCATTTTGCAGTTGATTTTGAATACTTGATATTCGACTGTATAACTATTTTAAACAAAAGGAATAAACAAATTCAAGAAAATGATAATTAATAGTTTACGTGATCAGATGATACTGAAGGAGACAAATTTTGATTTCGTTGGTCTTTATCAATCGCTTCGAATTTCCCAATTTTCAAACTCGATTTAGTCTCATCGCCGCTTGGGGTCAAATACCTCTGCGTTTTATTTTCTCCAGGTATGCGACGATGTTCAAGCAGTTTATTTAATAAATCCATCTAAAAATAATATGCTCATTAAATCCATTACAATAAATTATAACTGTGTTCGCTATCGCTTTAGCATAGTGGTTTTGAACCGTAAAATCTAGGTGGTTGTATAGTTGTTTTTATTTGTCAAATACCACCTACTGTGGGAATATAGTTTTTAGATTATCTATCTATCAATCTATCAATCAATCAATCTACCTATGCAAAATCTATATTTATAATTTGATGAGTCATATACAAACGTCATCGACAGGCTTAATTTACTACTTTTTTAATAACAGGGAAATCATTAAGTGCTCCTTACTTAGTCATAATATTAACAACCACAGAAAACAATAAGTAGAACTCAAAAAATATTCATTCTCCAATATTTGAGTATTTCCTTTTAATTTTCATTTCTAAATGTCTCAATAAACAATTAATACGAATGTTTTGATTGTCACTTTCAAGATTTAGATGAGAAATTCAACATTAGGAAATTTCTACCAAATCCCTCATTAAGATCATAAAAAATCACATTTTTACAGAAAAATTTTGAAACATTGTTACTATTTTGCAAATATTATAATGAGTATAAGGGATCCATTGTTTTATATATACGTTTAGGTAATTTGGATATTTATTGAGAGAATATGTTAAAATGCAAAGCCAGTTGAACCATGTCAAACATTTTAAAATCCCAATACACAATTCGAGGACCACTGAAATGGCTGAAGCAGGCAGATAGCCTAACCAACAAGAATAAATTTAAAAATACGGATCAGAATTCTTTTAAGGTCCAAAAATATAACATTAATATTAATCCCAATAATTACATATATATATATATATATATATATATATATTAAATTAATAAGAATTCTGATCCAAATATTCCGTAGGAAATTGTATCGAAAATCCAAAACAATTTATCATATATATTAGCCTCAAAATTCCTTCAAATGCAATTTTAAATATTTATTGTCAAATCTAGATCTCGGTGATCAGATCAGAGACTGCTGAAAGCCATTATTAATATTTCAACTATATTTATCATTATATTTATATTTAATCAAACATTATAAGATAAATGTAGTCATTTTAACTATAAATAAAAATTCCGTAAACAAATCTGAAACTGCCGACAAACAAAAACTAATAATCATGAATTTTTAAATTATCCAAAATTGTTTAAACAATGAATGTTTTCCTTAAGATTGTCAACTGGTTCAGTCAGCAACTTAATTTTAATTTTTCACCATTAATCGAAAATAAAAGTTTTATTGATCTAATTTTATCTAACAACAAAAGATAAGCATAAATAATTCTGATTGGTTAATGAATATGTATCACAAATTATGTGCATCAACTGGGCCGATCTGAGAGGGGTGCAAAAAACGATGCGAGGACACAAAATAGCTGAAAATACTGCAAATTCACATTTAAAGTTTTGCAAAGCGATAATATTTACATTGATTTCTTTAAATAAAATCAAAATTTATCGTCGAGTTTCACCTTCCAGAATCACAATATTATAAATATTACGATATTTACTTTTTTCTTTAATCATTTTATCTATTGAATCATAATTAGCCAAAAAACTAAATTAGGATGATATTATGACGAATTTACCGTAAATGAAAGAAAAATCACATATTCTAGCCTTATTCTAGAAAGTCGCATACCAAATTGAATTTCTAAGTATTATTAGCAATTATTTTTGTTATTTCATTAATTAAAAAATTATTGTGTGATTAAAATGTTAATTTTATTAAAATTAATTAATAATTTATGATTTTTATGTAATTCTTAATATATCAATTTTTGAAATATAATAAATAGGAAAATGCAATAAATTATTATTTTATTCTATGAAATTTGTTTCAAGGCTCCACAAGTCAACTTTGCACCGGGCCCGGCTTTTGGTCGGGCTAGCGCTGCGCAATTGCTAATTTAATAGTTATATTTTTCATTAAATTTACATTTAAACATTTTTAAAAACATCGTATTTTATGATGATTTTTTAAGATCTTTTAAATTATTATTTAAATACATATTTTTACATGTCTCTTAAAATGTCTTAGTTCACTAATAATTTCGGAAGGAATTTCTTTATGTGATTTTAATAATTGTATCTCCGTTATTATTTTGTCAATACCTCAAGAAAATTAACTTTAATTTTAATAATTCCAATTATAAATGTTTTTCGATGCTTTTCTTATACATTTTCCAAAATTCCATTATTTTCTACATTTCTAAAAGTGATAAATTGAAATTTTATTAAATAGATTATAATTTACATTGCTCATCTTTGGTTCTTTTCTACTCACGAAGAAGTGGAATGTGATAAAGCGCTTGAAATATCTTCAAATTGTATATTTATATAATTAAAAATGGCCGTAATATGAAATTTCTGCACCTGATTGATGTCCTTGAGTGCGTAATTTTTTATTATAGGATTGTTATGTGTAATGTTTGTGTTTGTATTTTATTCTTCTCACCAAATTTAGTTTTTTACACATAATTTATGCTTTCCCAACATAATTTTCGTCCTTAATAGGTGTAAAATAATATGTAACAATGAAATCTTGCTCAAGTTTTCCAATTTTCCTTTATTAATCAATTATTGTTAAATTATAACTACGATATTATTTCACTTTCAGAATTTGTAAATGATATTTTATAACTGTTGTATTACAACAGAAGTATTTCAAAATAACATTCAGTATATATAATGACACTAAAAAGACATTAGAATAATGAAGTAAAAGTTCAATAAAATGAAAAATTGTAACGTTTACTACGAAATGATTAATAGAGTGACAGGAAAAAACGTACAGGGAACTTGTGACCTTTGACCATGGTAAAATCGTACCCCACTAATCTAGTTTTATAAATAAGGCTAAGAAAGGCAAATGAACCGAAGTGTTCCAATTTGAATATATTACAAGCTTCATTATATTCATAAAGTGAAGATGACATGATAAAATAACATACTCAATGGTCCGGTTGACAGAAATAGCGGTAAAAATGGATGGTCTAGTATAGAAGATCGTATTACATATAGAAAGTACAGTAAAGCCTATTTAATTAGCCAACTTTGGTAATTAATTTTTTTTGGTGAATAATCTATCAACTCTACCAGTCAACTCCATTCTGTAATTCTTGCTATTTTAGTTTTTTCAGTTTCTCTAAAAAGTTATTTGAAAGCATTTCATCCGAAATCGTGGGATGTTCTTTTGAATATCATACTTTTTCCAATAATTTCTGCAATAGATAAAATCGGGTATTTCATCTTTGTTGTCATTAAAAAAATATTTTAAAAATATAATATTATAAAAACGATTATATGTATTATTATCTGCGTGCATTTTGAGATTTAATTGGATTCCGCAAATATAATTATGTAATTACTAATGTAATATTATATTTCTACAATTCGCTAATTATTTCAAAAATAACCTTGCGAATTTTAGAGAACTGTATTGCTATATTCAAACAAAATTTCAAGTATTTAAAACAATGTTACAAAGATTATCAAAACATGTTTGAATATAATAATTTTTAATAAATTATCTAAATTATTATTTTCATTTATTTTCATTGCACATCAATAAAACATTAATTAGAAATAAATTTCCAAATTTTCAAAAATATATTCAATCTTTTCGGTATCTATTAAACAAAATAATGAGAAAAAAAATGAAATAAAATTTTAGAAAATTGAAATAAAAATTCTGTGAAAGTAGGAAATTTTCAGATTTTGACACGCATACTGAATTTTTTATATCAAGCATAAATTTTTCTTTGAAATATTCAAGTAATGCAAAACAGTAATAGAATTCTGTTTCTTTGATCAATCCAAACTTCAGACTTAATAATTACAACAGATTTCAGCATTAAAATTCTAAATTTATTTCTTAGAATATCTCCACGAAATCATAAAAACTCATTGAAATTATAATATTAAACGAATAAATTCCAGAAAATCCAAAGCCATTTGTGAGTTATTTTTTTTTAGTTTTATTGTTTTAATTCACGCCAAAAATTAAAAAATTCAAATGTAACGAACAGCAAATAATATTAAAGGATCCTATGCCGAACCATTTCTTTTTTTATTGAGAAATATGACCACCGGCTAAAAAATATGATGCCATTTAATAGGTAAATTTGATACATTTTTTTGAATTATTTTTCTTATCATCAGGCATTTCGGAAAACAACTAATAATAGACTAAAATAAATTATCAAAATTAAAACAATTTTCTTTGTCAGTTATTCACTAATGTATTTTTTACAACAAACCAGCACCGAGGAGGTTCCAGGGTCCTCTTAGGGGTATTCAAAGTTTTTATTAAAGAGTAAAATGAGTGACAGAGAAAATTAGTTTCCAAAGAAATTATGACAATATAAATTTTGAGTGGGAACCATTTTACTGAAATTATCCTTCACAATTCAAATACTATACAAAAAGCTTATATATAAACTTTTATTAACTAAAACAAAAAAGTGCCAAATTTTAAAGATACGCTAGGATTCAAAGTAAAAATATATATAAAAAAGATAAAAATATACAAACTAGGGAAAATTATGGGAAACTTTTTTAACCATTCTTCAGTTGGACGATTTATTTTTGTG